>CM061139.1:123603759-123624770 GCA_030789695.1 Scilla litardierei | reverse complement strand
ACTAAAGCTTTCTGAAGTGGGACTCCTCCAAGCGTGTAAATGATTCAGAAACTACCGGGATCTTTGAATTTGGTCGGTGCTTTCTCCTTCATAGTAAACCACATACTTTGCTCGGCGAGCATGATCCTTTCTTTTCGCTTCTTTCCCGCGATCAAATCCTTTAGAAACTTTGCATATGACTGGATTTCGATAATTGCATCCAGGAATGGGATATTCAAGCTCACACCTCGCAAATACTCTAGAAATTTGACGAGCCTCTTCTCAATCCTCGCATTCGCCAACCGTTGTGGAAATGGTACCGGTGGCATATAAGTTCGCTCCTCACGTGGCTTCTCCACTTCAGATTTTTCACCGTCGCTTGGCCCCTTTGGGTCCTCCTCTTCATTGACCGGTTTCTTTTCAACCGAAATTTCTTCCATCGGCTCCTTAATTTGAATCATAGTGGGGGTAGTGTCCGTTACGCCTATTGTGGTCATCGCCATAACTGCATTGATGTGGCCGGTATTGCTCCGTGGATTTTGGTCCGGTTGAGCCGGTAATTGTTGGTTGTTCTTATTTAGCAATGCTAGTTGCTCAGATAACTGTGCCACGATGGTGTTGAGGGAATCTTGTTGGGCGGTCAATCTTGCATTGATCTTCTTTTATTCGGCCATGAACTCTTCAACCCTTGCGTCATGATCCAACATTGGCAGTGCTTGCGGTGGATTGGGTGCCCTCCATCCTTGATTGTACCCCGGGGGTCTATAGGGCCCAGTTTGTTGACTTGGTGGGTAGTTTTGTTGTTGGGGGTGCTCTTTGTTGATACTGTGGTTGTTGTGGAGGCCGGGCTTGTGATTGTTGCGGTGGTGGATTCAAGGATCCATCATTGTTGGCGTACAAAAATCTGGGGTGACCCCTTGTAGCCGGGTTCACCCAATAACCGGTACTACCTGCAACATATTGAAATTTCTCCATAGCTCCCTCTCCTTGCTCCCCTCCAACAAACATGACATGGGCTTGATCTTGCCAATCGCTCATGCTTCCTCCCGGTGCAGAAACGGTGGGGGCTCCATGTGGTTCACTAATCAACTTTTCCAATCTCTCTACGACCTTGTGAAGAGAATCAAACTTTGTAGAGAGCTCTGCCACTGCCTTTGCCTCATAGATACTTGTCGGCTTCAAGGATGACGAAGAATGTCCCCTTTCGTTGGCCCACTGCTGATTATTTGAGGCCATATCCTTAAGTAAGGCCGTAGCATCATCCGGTGTCTTTGACAAGATATCTCCATTGGCAGTTGCATCAATTATTTGCTTTGTGCTTGGTCATAATCCGTTATAGAAGCTATGCACAAGCTCCCATGGCTCAATACTATGATGGGGGTATTGGTGTTGGAGATCCTTGAAATGCTCCCATGCCTCATATAGAGTTTCTTGAGATCCTTGCTTGAAGGACATGAGTGCGCTTCGTATCTTGATAGTCTTGGATGGCAGATAAAACTTGTTGACAAATGCGCTCGCCAGCTCATCCCAAGTGGTGAAGATCCCCTCAGCTTGCGTCCTCAGCCAATACAATGCCTTGTCTCGAAGAGTAAACAGGAAGAGGCGCAGTCGAATAGCATCGGCCGGCACGCCAGGCATCTGGAAAGTGGCGCACTTAGACAAGAACAATTGCAAATGGTAGTGTGGGGTTTCTTGTGAGTTCTCATGAAATGGGTCTTGTTGCATCAATACTACAAGTCCGGTTTTAAGCTCGAAGTTCTTGTCGTCTGCCAACTCCGGCATGACTATAGAAGAGGTGGTAGAAGTGGTCTTGGGCCGTAGCCTATCTCGGATGGAGACAAGCTTAGCCATACGCGTTGCTAGCTCCTCTGGTGTTTCTGGTGCGGCCATATGATCTTCCTCTATAGCAAATCTCCTCTCAGCTCTAAGCCTCCTTGCCGTACGCTCGATCTCGGGATCAAATAATATGTCTTCTTGGTGTGCCTTCGATATTCGATCTCGTGTACATGTACAGAAAAAGAGAGTCTAGATAGAATTATTAGCACAATAGAGGAATAAAAGAGTGAAAATAATAAAATAAAAAAGAAATAGCTACGTAAAGAAAATAAAATACCGTCGCCTCCCCGACAGCGGCGCCAAAAACTTGATCGCGCCCGGATATACACCCAGAAAACGATTGTAGTTTTACCGCAAGGGCACGGTGTAGTGGCGAGCGGGTATCGAACACAGGGAGGACAAATGACAATACTCTATCTTGATCACCTAGCTATTGGTGGTAGAATGGAATGGTTTCGGGAATGTTGTCACAGTTGTTCAAATAACAAATTGAATTCTATATGATAAAAGCGTCTAGGGCTAGGGAATCACCACTATGGATCGTCATTTATCCTTGTGGATCGTGAATCTCAATGTTGCAAGGCTTGAATTGAGGTGAACTAGTCGTAACTGAATATAGAACCAAGCTCATGCTCTTGCGCTATTGCCGGTCTAGCAACCTAGATTAGGGCCCACTCTCGTGCAAACCCTAACCTAAGCCACTAGCATGAAGATCGACATCATCGTCCAATCGCACCTCGAGCCACTCTCGTGCAAACTTGAGCTACGATCTAGGTTATGATAGTTTGTATTCGTCCAATCTCTTGCAAACGAATATGAGTATAGATTTATAATAAAAATCCTAACTTTGGTCCAATCTCTTGCAAACCAAGTCTAGAGAATCTCGATTATAAACCTAAATTTAATATATAGGCCTTTCCATCGATTAGAATCCAATCTCTTGCAAACCCCAATCGATGGAAATTCATAGCTACCCGTAGTAAATCAATCATAACCTAACCGTCTATCAGTCCTAGCAACAATTCAATTCATTCATCACAATTCTAAAATCGGATCCATAGAGTTCATCCTCATGCCCTAGAACGGCTGAACTACTCACAATTAATCATAATAATCACAAAAATAACGAATAAGATCATAGAGCAATTTATGGTTGAGAGAAAACAATTCATAAAAACAAGAAATTTAGATATAAAGGACAAACCAAATTGCGAGTCTATGATCTCTAGCTGAGAATTACAATTAGAATAGCCGTCAAAATTAATATTTCGTCTCTCGTAAAACTAGGAATAAAACTAGCCTTAAATACAAGTTAAAGTCGTCCAGAAATTCCTCACAGATTTGCCCCTGGCGCAGTCCAGAACCCTAATTCGCGATACAGTCGGACTGCGCCACTCGGGTGAGTAAGACATGTCAATCGGCCGAGTGACAGACCCAAAGAAAAACAGAGATATTGGGGGTTTCGGGGTCGGTCACCCCGTTCCACTCGGGCGAGTGGTCTTTCTCATTCGGCCGAGTGAGCTTTCTTGCTCGGCCGAGTGAGTCCTCTCCAAATTCCAGGAAGTATGCTGAGATTTCAGGGAAAACCCCCGGGCGAGTGGGGTTCGCCATTCGGCCGAGTGGGTTTTCTTGCTCGGCCGAGTAAACTTTGAATCAGGCGATCTTGTATCTGTTTCACTCGGCCGAACGCACTCCTTCACTCGGCCGAGTGAGCTGTTTCTGGGGCTCTTTCTTCTCCTCCTCGTCGATTCTATCGAGCCCCTTCTTCTTCCGCTCATCCTCTAGCGTTACTGGCCCCTCAATAAGGCCGTGGGCGATGCTCCGGTGCGCGTGAAAGTCCCTTGATCTCGTTTATGCTCCAGATCGCTCCATATTTCCCGAAATCCGACAAAAACAAGAAATAGTGAAAAGCAACGCGATATCGTCGAATAATCGTGAAAAACGCAATATGGGCGATCGAAATGGCATGCAAACATGCAGAAAAAAGGTGTAAAATAAGGAGCGATCAAAATCACGCCTGGCCGCTTCTGGGCAGACTGCTTCTGGGCGGAGAGGTAGTCAGACTGCCTCTAGGAAGAGCTACTCTGGAGCAAGCTAGCATGTGCAGTCAACCAGATGGCTCTTCTCTTCGACTCGGATGACGAGCATGCTGCTCTGCTTGGGAAAGCTTCGCTGGCATGTTTTGTGTGCAGTCAATCGGATGACCATTCACTTGGATTCGGTGGGTGAGCTTGGTAGTTCGCAAGGGTGCACTGCTCTGAGTCTCGGCGAGCTCTCCTTAGTCTTGGCGAACTGGTCCTTATTGATGAGGATTGTTGATGGGTAATCTGAGTGGACCTTTATCAACTAGGCTGGCCTTTAGGACGTAACAAACATTATAATGAACATTGTTCATGAAACTATCAATGTTTTTATCTTTCATTTGGATGGTATCATTCTTATGTATCCAAAGTTTGATAAACATATCTCATTCTGTCTCATCTCCTCGAGGGGATGACCACCATCTCCACTAAGGGAAACCTCAACGGGAGACGACGGACTCTCTGATGTCGATGACAGATAGTGCTTAGATGGTGTGGCTTGGGAATCAGTGGTGTCTGACATTATATTTGGAGAAAGTAGCACCAGCAAAGTTCGGAACACGTAAGAAAAGAGGGAAATAAGACAAGGAGGTAAGTGCAATGATAACTATGGGCTTCCTCTGATTTTTAGCTTACACCAGGTGAGAACCGATGAGAGACGATTGTGAATGTCCAATTCGCACGAAGCACGCTAGGCGGGTGCTATCTGCAGCCGCTCGATCTTCACAATTGGCCAACTTTTGATCGTTATACAACCAGCAAATCAAACTCTGCCTCATCATTAAGCGATCATTCACTGAGACCCCGGGCCAGCCTCTTCGGGTTCCGATACAGAATATGATCTCATCAACGCTGCCTTTTCGATTCCCGTAAGGCAGTCAGCCACGTCACCTAGCATGATGAGTTCCTTCATCCTTAGGCACCACCTTAAAATGCCACATTCTAAAGCAAGTTGGGCCGATCAGACGAGGTCGGATGATGTTCCTCGACTCTTCAGCTTCTTTTCGATTTCGTCTTCTCACCTATCCATGTTCGACTTCGGGAAGCAGCTTAGGTCGGTAGTGTCAAGCCAGAAGACAATGATCCCTTGTTAAAGGCACTCCGGGCTGGGGCCCAGCCATACCTGACGTGGTGGCCATCGCGCTCGAGTTTGAAAGCTACGCGGGTCCCCAGGAACCACCCGAGTGCAACATGAGAGGTCAGCCTGGCCAAGTCGGTAGCATGGCTTTACAATGCAGAGTAACGCTTGCTGACCCAGGTCGGCCATCAAGGCTCATACAAGTATAACATCCACGAGATCGGCTCTTTCAGCTGCTACACTCTACAAAGACGACATCAGCGAGATCGCTTCCTTCAGCAGCTATGCTCCACAAGGACAACCTTCACGAGGTCGGCCCCTTGGGCAGCCACTCCCCGCGGGAACGACTTCCACGAGATTGGCTCCCTGACAGCAACAACCCTGCAAGTAGGGGTGTGCATGGGTACTGGGTACCCAGATACCCGATTGGAACCTACCCGAACGGGTAGGTTCTGGGTAGATAGTTATCGGTTCCGGGTAGGAAAATTAGGAACCGACGGGTATCGGGTCCGGGTCCGGTTCCCGTTTATAGGGAACGGGTACCCAGAACCGGAACCGATATTTTATATATTTAATTTTTATATATATTATAATATTAATGATCAACATATATAAGAGTGATCCACCCTGGATGTATTTAATTTGAACTTATAATATTAGGGAGTACAAATTGCATCCTGAAGTTCTGAGCAACGCGAAAGTTCATCAAACAATGCATTTGAATCAAAGATCATATTGTTCTCTTGTGCGTTCAAAAGAGCAGTAGAGGTAAACGTGAATCATTCTTCCATATGTCTAGCTTTATCTAGTAGAAATAACTGATCAGTATACCTTTATCACTGAAGAAAGAGACTAGAGACAATATTTTACTTCCGGAATGGTCTTTAGTCATGTATATTTGAGGTAATTGTCATGCACAAATCATTTGGAAATCATTGTTCGTAATGCATCACAAACTAGATTTTTTTCCAGGGTACCCAGAACCTACCCGGAACCATAGGGTCCGGGTAGGGTCCGGGTATAGGGTCCAACTGGGTAGGTTCCGGGTCCAAATTTTAGGAACCGGTCCCTTACCGGGTAGGGTCCAGGTAACATCAAAAAAACAGGGTACCCGGACCCGCACACCCCTACCTGCAAGGACGACCTCCACAAGGTCGTCTCCTTAGCAGCATGGCTCCTTAGGACGACCTTAGCGGAACACTTCCATGGTCGGCTCCTCCAGCTGCATCATCCAAGGATCCACCCGCTTGACATATCAGCCTCAATAAACGTCCTGCGCAATCTAGCGACGAGGTGTTTGGTGATCCACTCTCCAGACCGTTGCGACCAGGAAATCGTAGAGATTCATCCATATCATAAGGAGTGGGGAAGCCAAAGCCAGCTGATATCATTCTTTATCCGTTCACTACGCAATTTGAGGCATCGGGTACGCACGAAAGATCTGATATCACCACACACACACACACACACACACACACACACCCCCCCCCCCCCCCCCCCGACGTAACGTAACCAACCCTTAAGCTACAAAAACAGCAAACCAACATGATCACATGTACGCATACATTCCTCCTGCTTGGAACTGACTTAAGCACCAAAGATGTATCAGAGTCCATTGCCTCCTATCCGTTCTTCTCTATTTCCGGTATCCGATAAGGAGCATCTCAGCTCGGTGAAATCCTATTTAGGTTGTTTGTTGCGAGAATTCTTGCATTAACGGCTGGTGCGGGATTCCAGCATCAACATCTAGCAGAACATGTTGGATTCATTTGACAAATGATTTACAGATTTAAAATATGAAAATTAAAACGAAGAAATCGGACAACCAGGAAAAAAACAAAAGAAGGTCGGTTTTAATTGACCGTTTTCTCCTTATAATTACAACTTCCTTAATAACATAACGGTAAAAATATATACCCATGCAGGCCGCGTGTTCAGTACTTGATCCTCTGCTAACAAACTCCATACAGCTAGAGTTAAACTCATCTTCTACTTTTAGCACTCTTTCCCAAAATAAAAAACAAAAAAATAATTTTGTTTTAAAATAAACGTAGAATTAACCCCATATATATTTTTTTGCCAACGCCGTGTCACCGCCGCTCACTTTCAATGTGGCAATCTTGCTAGCAGCGAGTTGACGCAACACAGTAGTCGGCAATCATCATCATCGTCATCATGGGTTGGATCACGTCGCCGGCGTGCTCGCCGCCGAGCGACGAACCGTTCCTCTCTTATCTCCGCTTCCTCCTCCTCTCTCCCTGCCCTCAGCGCTTGCTGTTCGGCGGCCTGGATCTCGTCTTTCTCCTCTCCCTCCTCCTCCTCTCCCTCAAGAAGCTCCTCCCTCGATTCCTCCGCAAGAGCCCGGATCCGGATCGGGGCGTCAACCCGGACCCGCTTCTCCCCAAACCCGAAGCCCGAACCCGCACATCCGCCCGGTTCGCCCTCGCCCTCGCCGTCTCCATCCTCCTCGCCGCTTGTTATGCCGTCCTAACCGTCGTCTCCGCCGTGCGGCTCGGCCTGTCGTCGGATTATGCAGTCGCCGAGTTCTTGTTCTTGGCCGCGCAATTCCTCGCCAGTTCCTCGGCCGCCGCCCTCGTCGCCCACGAGCGGCGCTTCCTCGCCTCCGCGCATCCAGTCTCCCTCCGCCTCTACTGGATAGCCTCCTTCCTTTTCACCTCCCTCTTCGTCGCCTCCGCCGCCATCAGGTTCGCCGATGACGGCCAAGGCCGCACCGCCCTCCTCGCCGATGACGTCATCTCCCTCGTCATCTTCCCCTTCACTTTCGTCCTTTTCTACCTCTCGGTCTCCGGTTCGACCGGGGTGTCCCTTGTCGCCGACCCCCAGCCCGAACCGGCCGGGTCCGGGACCGGCCGGCCCGTGACGGCGTACGCCACCGCATCCCTGATCTCGCGCGCTTCCTGGAGCTGGATGAATCCGTTGCTCTCAAAGGGCTACAAATCTGCGCTCAACATCGAGGACATCCCCGACCTAGCTACCCAGCACGAATCTCGGCGAATGCTGGAGCTCTTCGAGTCGCACTGGCCCAAGCCGGCGGTCAAATCGGACCACCCGGTCCCGACGACCCTCCTCAAGTGCTTCTGGCCGCGCCTCCTGCTCACCGGCGTCCTCTCCCTCGCCAAGCTCGCCGTCATGTACGTGGGCCCCTCCCTCGTCAACAGCTTCGTCAACTTCGCATCCAGCGAGAACAGAGAGCTGACCAAAGGCCTACAGCTCTGCGCGACGCTGCTGGTCGCCAAGTGCCTCGAGGTCATGACCTCCCATCACTACAACTTCGTCTCGGGGAACCTGGGGATGATGATCAGGACGGCGCTGATCACGGCGCTGTACAAGAAGGGCCTGAAGCTGTCGTGCAGCTCGAGGCAGAAGCACGGCGTCGGGATGATCGTCAACTACATGGCCGTCGACGCGCAGCAGCTCGCCGACATGATGCTGCAGATACACTTCCTGTGGATGATGCCGATGCAGGTGGCGGTGGCGCTGGCCTTGCTGTACATGTACCTCGGGGTGGCGGTGTCCGCGGCGGTGTTGGGGATGATGCTCACGCTGGCGTTGGTGATGTGGACGACGAGGAAGAGCAACATGTATCAGTTCTTGCTGATGACGATGCGGGATAAGAGGATGAAGGCCGTCAACGAGATGCTTAATTACATGAGGGTCATCAAATTCCAAGTGAGTTTTTTTTTTTTTTTGAATCAAATTGGATTCGAATAATTTGATTGGAAAGACAAAAGGGCAAAGAGAGTATCTTTACACAGTGGAAGCATACAGAGCACTGAGCACTGAAAGTACAAAGAGTTTTTGGGATTATATGAAAATAAAGCTTAAAAGCTTATTGTTTTCATAGATTTTCCTCCTTTTTTTAAAAAACTCTCTAATCTCTAATTTAAAAAGTATATATTTTTGCATTTTTGATAAAATTTGTCGTGGATCACAGTTTGCAGTGATGTAAAATTGTGTTGATGGAAGGCGTTATCTAAAAATGTGCGCTCTCTCTTTAAACGGCGTTTCATCGAACACTTTGCGTGCAGGCGTGGGAGGAGCACTTCAGCCGTCGGATCGACGAGTTTCGCGCCGGCGAGTTCGAATGGCTGTCGAAGTTCCTGTACGCGTTCAGTGCCAACATGGCGGCGCTCACCTCGTCGGGATCCGTGATCTCCGCCCTCGCCTTCGGCACGTGCGTCATCATCGGATTCCCCCTCACCGCCGGAATCGTCTTCACCGCCACCTCCTTCTTCCGCCTCCTCTCCGAGCCCCTCCGAACGTTCCCCCAGGCCCTCATCTCCTGCTCGCAGGCCATCGTCTCCATCGAGCGGCTCGACTCGTACCTCACCGCCGCCGAACTCGACGAGAACGCCGTCGAAAGGGTCGAAGGGTGCGGCGACGGGATCGCCATCGAGGTGAGGGATGGATCGTTTACGTGGAGCGATGAGGTGGATGACTGTGGGCCCACGCTCAAGAACTTGAACATTGAGATTAGGAAAGGGGAGCTGGCGGCCGTTGTGGGGACCGTCGGATCAGGGAAGAGCTCTCTGATCTCTTGCTTGTTGGGAGAAATGAACAAAATCTCCGGAAAGGTAACATTTTTTTTATAAAAAAAATTATTTACCTTTGTTCAGCGATGTATCAAGTGCGAAAAAGATGGTAGCTGTTGATTGCATTATCAAAGTTTACTTATTAGAAGACTAGATTTGTGGTTTTGATTCATTGAACGATTTACAGTCAGAAAAAGAGATGATATCATTTTTTAATTAATTATTCAATGAGAACATCCTATTGGAAATTGATGATCTTCAAATAGTGTATACAATAAGATTGACACTAATTGAAATTGTATTGATCTAATTTTATGTTAATTCATGAAATCTGAATGAAACAACATGAATTGGAGGGGGAGGGGGTGATTTGGCATTGTAACAATATGAGTCGGCATTGCAATAGTAAATATGTGGATAAATTTCATTGCTAGGTCAAGTTGATAGTTCCAAAGTTTATTCAAATACTTGATTTTGGGTGATGTTTTGAACCATATCAAATAAATGTCCCTGTAAATTTTGGTAAATGGAAAATGAATGGGTTGCATTAAATTTTTGGTTTATGCGTGTTTGTTTACGCATCGATAAAAGATAGCCATGTTCTTTTCGAAAAACTTCGTGCTTTGGACAGTCGGCTAGCTTCCCATGTTTCCTTTCGTTGAAGCCCCTACTTCAGGTTCAACCTAGTCTATCTCTTCTTTAATCTTGAAAAGATTATAAGGCCAGTGGTTCTTACAGTATTATCCCTGCTATGTGTTATGGGTTCACCAATTTTTCTCCTCGAATCTTAAATATGTCGTGCATAATTTTATGTGTGTTTGTGTTATTTGTTGATATGCAACTGGTGTTTTTATGCACTTACAGCCTATGAAAACAAAAGGACACCATTCAATGGTCTCTTGATAAATCTGCTTGTGATGTGGTAAATGTAGCTATGTTATCACATGTTTATATTTTAGTTGAACCCTCGGTATATTTCTTTGTCTATTTCAGGTTAGAGTTTGTGGAACGACAGCCTATGTAGCGCAGACAGCATGGATTCAGAATGGGACTATTCAAGAAAACATCTTATTCGGGGAGCCCATCGATGCGGAGAAGTATAAGGAGGTTATTAGGGTTTGTTGCTTAGAAAAGGACCTGGAAATGATGGAGTTTGGGGATCAGACCGAGATTGGAGAGAGGGGAATCAACCTTAGTGGTGGTCAGAAGCAACGTATACAGCTTGCTCGGGCAGTCTATCAAGATTGTGATATCTACCTGCTTGATGATATCTTTAGTGCTGTTGATGCTCACACTGGTTCGGAACTCTTCAAGGTGACGTCTTGTACCTTGGGTAAATTTCTGAATGAAAATTAGTATTACTATGTAAACTAATTACATGAATATCTTTATTCATGCCCAGTTATTACTAGCATTATAGTGTACTTTTATAAAAGAAATAGAAGTATCATAAGGAGGACTATTGGTACAATTGACCTTTGCTGATTTATATATTGATAAATTACCAGCACATGTAATATCAGCAGAGGTGTTGCATCTAGATTCACTATATAGTATCAACAACAGAATCACTACACTTAATAAAATAAATAAATAAGAACTATTTTTCTGGAATTGATCATAAAGTTGGCAAACCATAGAATGTTTATGTCCAATAGAACCTCCTAAAATTTTGCCAAGAATCTGATGATATTCAGATATTTTCAAACTTACTGACTACAATTACTGCATGGCTTATTGGTTGGGGTTTCTATACATCTAACCCATCAGAGAAGCAATGAATGACCCAACTGCTATTAAAATCTCAAGATTGTACACTTTGTTATTGAATATTTCATGACAAGAAATAAGCAACCAACAAACTTTTGGGTCCACCCAAGAAATCTTCTATATTCCAATATATCCTGCTAAATTTTATCATAAACTTCTGTTTGGGTGGTGTAGCATGAACCCAATAAATCTTACATAATTCTATATATCCCCGAAATCTTTCATATATTCCATGGACGCCTTGAGATCATTTAAGTTATTTAAATTATACTTACCCGTTGTAAAGTGTTATACATATTCGTCATTGTTTGTTCCTCCCCCCTCCCCCGCTGCTCTCTACATACGCACACATACACCACACGTAATTTATGTATGCCGCCGCTTCTCTCTGTTTTTTTTTTTTTTTTTTTTTTTTTTTTGGGGGGGGGGGTGGTTGGGGTGGTGTTTGTTGGGGGGGGGGGGGGGGGGGGTTGTTGTTGTGCAGCGGCTAGAGCCTTACAGCCTCTTTGAGGTGGCAACGACGGCGGCGGCTAAAATTTGACACCCCCCTTCAGTCATATCGGACCATCACTACCATAGGAATGCACCTCCAGCGGTCCATAATTTAGTTGAAATTGATGTACAAAGTAGGCCTAGTACAAACTACAAATCAGATGGAAAAAAATAAGTCTGGGGGGGAGAGGAAATTAAGGCCAAGGGTAGTGAAGATTGGAAAGTAAGAAGAGATTGAACATAAAAATGTATATCCTTTTAGTTATTAAATGTCAAGGAAAAATTTCTCTTTGTGCCATCAAATTTGATTTTGATTTGACACTAACAAGAAAAGGGTGCTTGAATGTCTTTAAAGGCTTTTAACGTGATATAGAAATCCATTGGAATTAGATGGGTAGAAATGTGGATGACTCAAGTGGAACCAAGAACAGAATTTCTTTCAAAAACCTTATTTCTTTAGCGTGAACCCATACCTAGTGGCCGCAGAAAGATCTTTTTTGTTCTTTTTTTTAAAAAAATCTATCATTATTTTTAGTTTCTAGGATTGGTCATTGAAGCCCTTGGCTTGATCGTCCCCTATTGAGATGTGTTACTTTTAATACTATGTCATTGTGCATCCTTGTGAATTGATGCATTCAAAGATATTAACCTTCAGAAATTAGGTCATGTGGCTTATTGACTTCTTGGAAATGTAAAATTAAGAATTCTTAAGGGGTATGGATGCTCATGCAGGTTTTTTTTCCAAAAGAAAGAAAAATCTTGGACAACTTTTTGCAAAAAGCCCTCGCACCTACCATCCCAACCCCCTCCAAAACATGCATGCACATCATGTAGGCATGTACACGTGCAAACACGCATCCATTATACAATTGAGGGATGCTTTTGAATTGGGTTGCTGACTAAGACAGAAGGGTGTGTAGAAGGGTGGTTAAAATTGAATCGTGAGGAATCAATGGATACAATGAGAAATGAGAGTTTGTGAAAATGTTGGACGGAAAGCCCTAAAATTTTGGGGGTTTGGGGAAAACTAAATCTAGATGGAACTTAGTTTTGGATGGACTAAAATTTTTAATTTTGAGAGAAACTAAATTTTTTAGGATGACTAAAATTTCTAGGAAACATAAGTTCTCTTGGGGAACTAAATTTTAAATTAAAATTTTATGAGAGACTAAATCTGAAGGAAACTAAAAGTTTAAATTTTGGTAGAAACTAATTCTAAGGGGAATTAAACTTTAGGTGGAACTAAATTTTTTTTGGAGGGAACTAAATTCTATGAGTGAACTAAGTTTTAGTTTGAATGTTGTTAAATATTTTGTTGGTGGGGAATATCTTTAAGGTGGCTGTTAACCTTTATATGTGATTTTGAGGAGGCTGTAAATTTTTTTTGGGAGGGGGGATGGGGTTTGAATGGGTTGAAATTTTTTGGGAAAATATTTTGAATGCCCCGTGACTTATGGTCACGGGTTATGACTATTATTTATATATTAGTTTATTATCTGCTTGAGGTTTATTAGATGCCAAACACCTTATGCACATGCCCAATTGTTTTCTTTCCATAAGCAAACATCATTTTGCAGACATGTATACGCGCACACATGTTGTATCATCTATCAGATTGATGTGATGTGTAAAAAATCACTCTAGACTCCTTGAATTATAGCCTGCCAGAAGTAGAATTTGCACTAGCTTACATTCTTCATGTAGTTCTTGCTGCTGCAATTGAATATCTTACTATTTGTGCTATGTATATTCATATGTTAAGAGTTGGATAAAGTTTCTGCCATGCTGTAGGAATGTGTCAGGGGTGCGCTTAAAGGAAAGACGATTGTGCTTGTCACTCACCAAGTTGACTTCTTGCACAATGCTAACATCATCTTGGTAAGTGCTCCATTTCCATTACAGTGCATTCTTTTATGTGATCAGAACAGAATGTATCCAGCCACTACATATATTTTGAAAATATGTAATAAGTTAATTATTCAAGTGGTTCATATGCCATCTTTATGCAACCCTTTTATGCTGATAACCATTTATTTGCTTATTCCATTCTTTCACCAAAAAAAGAACGCATGTGTGCAACAGCTGCCCATAAGTAAAAGTTCATTTGCACAAGTTCAAAGGAACAAGAAGAGAATTTTACTTAAGACTTATAACTGTTTATCGACATAAGAAAATAATGCTAACAGCGTTTTGGTCTTGTATTTTATGGTATAGTCTAATTGCAATGACAACCTTCTATATATATAATAAAACATCCATATCATGAATGTATCTTGTATGGTAATTTAATTCACTTACTCATAAATTTGCGAGGAATTTTTTTATTAAAATCTACATATTAGTTGCCTTTTTAATGATTTTCATTTGAATTAATAAGCATGAGTGTCCTTGATTTGATGGAGATCAAGGCCAAGTGGAGACGTTCAGTATGTCTAACTTTACAAGACATGGATGTATGTGAATTATAATTTTCTTTTATTAAAATCATTAAGTTTAACGAATTATTTAGTCCATTTTTCTCTAATCCTGTCAAAGATGTAACCCAACTCTGGTAGGAATTTATTATACTAATTCTGGTCTTATCATTATTGGAACTGCATTTCACTGGAAACTTAATGCTTATAAGTTAAAAGTTAAAAAAGAAAGTTCCCAATTAACTGTGATTCCTGAAAATATGTTTAGCGAGTTTCAACAACATGGAGATCTTATATTAATATGAAACCTTAAAATAATAAAAAATAAAGAGTTTAAATTAATATTGAAATCCTTAATTTATGATCTAACTGGAAGGTCAGATTGATTTTCTAATTTGAATTTGAATTTGAATTAAGTGCTAAACTGTATACCTAAGTGGAAAGTTTAGACATATTTTGATAAATCCAATGTTTAAATATAGATTCCATCTGAAATGCTATTTGTTAAAGCAAAAACCATACACGTGGGCTCAAGGGAAAGAGGGGGGAGGTCCCATTATGGGTTTAAACTAATGAAGGCAAAATCTTGGTTGAGACACTCTAACCCGAAAGCTTAGGCTATTAAAGTAGAGGACCAACTTTCAATTATGTTCTTCATTTCTTCTATTATTTCTGATGTGTGGTTATTTTCTTTAAAACTACTTGCATTTTTTATAGGAAGTGAGAGAATGGCTCACACGGCTTTTTAAATTTTTGAATTTTGTGCCTATCATCATTTCATGTTATGTGCCATTTAATATTTATTGGCATATGTTTCTTGCAATATCAAATTGTAATCTTAAAACTCTTTGTTATTCAAATAAGTTAGATGATATTTTCCCCTTCAACTAGTAGATCTTCTTGCATTTCTGATTAGGCTTTTTATAATATTACCATATAATCTAAACCCTATATGTGCAATATCAGGTAATGCGAGATGGAGAAATTGTACAATCTGGAAAGTACGAAGATTTGCTAGTGTCGGGGTCAGATTTTGAAGCTCTTGTTGCTGCTCACGACAGTTCTATGGAGCTCGTAACTCACGATGTTCCTGACAAGCCATCTACTCTTTCAGATATTCCTGTCATGAAGCGTGAACTATCTAACCATGAAAATGGCTTGGTAGTCTCACCAAAATCGGAAAAGGGCACTGCCAAACTCATTGAGGATGAAGAACGGGAGACAGGTCTTGTTGGCTGGAATGTGTATAAGACTTATATGACAGAGGCTTGGGGGTGGTGGGGGTTGTTTATTATTCTTCTCATTTCTGTGCTCGCTCAGGGCTCTTCATTGGCCAGTGACTACTGGTTGGCATATGAAACATCCGATGAAAATGTTGCTTCATTCCATCCGAACATATTTATTGAAGTCTATTCCGCAATAGCACTGGTTTCAATACTCTTTGTTGCAGCCAGAACATATCTTGTAACATACCTTGGACTTGTGACTGCTCAAATCTTTTTCAAGCAGCTCCTCAACAGTATCTTGCATGCTCCTATGTCTTTTTTTGATACTACACCTTCTGGAAGAATTCTGAGTCGGGTAAGACAAAATTTCCTGATTGTTTATTATATGTTTTGATGTTATTATGCGATTGTCAGAGTGTGCAGCGACCATCCTTCGTTCACTGACCTAAAACGTTTACTCATCTTTAAGATATTGGTTTACAAACATTAAAATATAATGTGAATGTCTTGAATTTTTTTCTTTGTGATATTATATTTTTGACTAGCCTAGAAATAAAACAATCTTTCTCATGACTAATCGGAAACCTTTATGTACTTTGTTATTCTTTCAGACATCGTCGGATCAAACTACAATTGATCTCTTTCTTCCATTCTTCATGGGGATGACTCTTTCAAGCTACTTTATTGTCCTAGGGACAGTCTTTGTTACATGTCAGGTTGCTTGGCCAACAATCATATTCGTTATCCCATTAGGATGGCTGAACTTCTGGTACAGGGTATGTTAACTCATCATTCTACAAATTGTGTGTTCATCATATATGTTGTATTCTTACATTTTGATAAATATGCCATATTCTTTGTAAGATCTTTGGCTAATTAATTATTCATTACTTTTTATTCAGCTCTAACATATTGGCAAACTGTTCTGAAATTGTCTATATATTTAGGTATTAGTCACGGCTTGCTAGTGTGATACTTGTAATAGTTGCTTCATGATGTTATTTGTTGATTGGCATGCCTTTTGTTAGTGTAAAACTTTTATCATGCATGTCCCTCTATGAACTTGAGCATCACATTTTGTCCCATCAGTGCTATGCGTAGCATGTACCATTTTTTCATTTGATTTCTTTGCACGACCCTTGTTTATCTCCCCCAAATTTATGCTGCCTTTTGTTCTCATAGAAATCTGAAGGTTTTTTCATTGGCTTCCTGATCTCACATCGCTTGACTGAAGTGTTATCTGCCACCGGACTGTCTAGTTACGATTATAATGCCAAAAATCCCATCACAATTATGTCAGAACATGATTTATTCCGTGTGTCGAGGAGGTTAATAGCGTAGAGATTTGGCAGTGTATGTTTGGTGGCATCTGTCGGGGATCCATGGCTTGGGTTTCTTACTTTTTTCGCTGGTGTTTATGGATTGCCATTTATTTAAGGTTCTGTGGTGGAATTCCTGCTAGGGCCATCATATACTACTACTTGTAAAGATTGATAAAACATGATCAAGGGGCCCACGATGAGTTAAATTGGTGAAGTCATTATTTTAGTTGAGGTACTCTAATCCAAAACATACATGCCCAACTTCAGTTCTATGTTTATCTTTCCAGTGTGCGACTATTTTCCGTGACCCATCTTTCAAACTACAGTTGGATTCACCTTGTGTTTGTATTAAGATGATGATGGCCTGCAGCAAACTCTAGCGGAATAAAAAGGAATGTCAAACCTGAGTGGTGAACCTGAGCGGAATCGAGCAATGAATCCTCATTTTTCATGAAAATCATATCAAATTGGTATCATAACGACTACGACCCATGACGACTGCAAAGACAATGAAAAATATCGAAGCTTTGGAGGAAAGACTCGATGTCGAATTAGCGGATCTGAAAAAATATATGGAGGAATTCAGATCTGAGGTTAGGACAGTGAATGAATAAGTATCTATGGTGTCGACTGCGAGGATGTAGTCCTTTATGCAAAACCCGATGCGACAACTATCCCACATAATCATATTTGAATTTCAGCCAACGAAAAGTTCAGATTTGGAGATCAACTCAGATCCGGAGCAAAAGGCGGCATCTGAATCAAAAAGACGGGAATGTCGACAACTTTGACGTGGATCTGCATTCAGACAGCGAAGTTCAGCGCATGGCGATAAGCGACGGTCTTGTCCACCCTCCCTAGGGGCTTGCCGACCCCTGGAGAGGGTGGCCGGACCTGCACGCCCTTGGCAGCATGCAGGCTTGCAGGGCCCGCGAGCCTTGTTCGTGGTCCTTTTGGGACCTCGAAGGCCCGACGAGGCTTGTCGGGGCCCGCCATGGCCCGACGACATTCTCTATGACCGTCTTGGCCCATCGATGTTTTTACGAGCCCTCATGGCCCATGGTTTTCAGTCAGATGACCTCTCGAGATTTGATGTAGGAGGGGACGAGCATCATTAGTCAAAGAGGATTCGCTCACGCACTTCATGCACCACGTAGAAGACAATATGAATTTTCAGGGATGGAGTAATGTTAGGACTAGTGTCTATGGCTATAGTAAATCTGTAATTTCTGGGCACGATAGTATTTTTGTAATTAAAGGGGTTCAGGGGCAGTTTTGTAATTTTGGATAAAAACACTAGGTCAGGTGTATTATGATAATTTAGGGACGGCGGCTCAATACGAGTCTTATTATAAATAAAAGAGGAGATTAGAGAGGGGGTGATTATGCTTGATTATCGTGAGAGAATTTGTTCTAAGCGTCCACGAACCCTAGATTAGGAGATTTAGGCTTTAGTCTCGAATATAAAGCTTGAAAAGCGGTCTCCTCTCCTAAAGAGGCAAACTATCTACGTTATTTTCACTTTTATTCAGTAAAAATAACATCTTTTCCCTTTTCCACAATAAAAATTCCCTTTTTATTCTGATTTTCCACGAAGATTGTTTCAGCTACTTTCCAATGCTACAGCATAAACTACTGTGCAGTAAAGGAAGCTAAAGAAAGTATGTCAAGACACGGTTATTTATTTATCAGATGACATTGACCTTAACAGAGCTGAATGGAGGATGCAGCTGGTCTTAGTATATGTGATCAATGTTATCATGTTATGATATTATATATTTTTTCTTTTGTCCTTATTATTGTTTGATGTCATATTGCAAATATCTTGATATCCACAGTGGTACTGCCTATTCCTAGTGCTCTCCACGTTTGTCCACATTTGCAAGTCATAGATTTGCATGATGCTTTAAGAGTGTGCTCCGCATGCGCTTAATTTTTTTCATATATTAATTTTTTTGGGATTTTCTTTTTGTTTCTTGTATCCTAATTCACTGCAATACTACGATGGTTGTAGGAAGTGTATAACTTATTCACATTTTTTTCACAGGGTTATTACCTTGCAACATCACGGGAGCTAACTCGACTTGAATCAATCACCAAAGCACCAGTTATACATCATTTCTCCGAGACAATTCTTGGTTTCACAACTATCCGGTGCTTCAGAAAGGAGGAAAGGTTTTCCCAGGAAAACTTGGACAAGCTTAATACAAGCTTAACAATGGATTTTCACAATAAGGGTTGTAGTGAGTGGCTCGGTTTCAGGTTAGAATTGATTGGGAGTTTCATCCTCTGTATATCTGCTCTTCTAATGGTGATGCTGCCTGCCAATTTTGTCAAACCAGGTATGCTTGAAAGTTGCATCATTGCTATGTGATTGTTAGTCGTAGGTTTCCTAGGAAAGAAGCACCTTAGATTATATGTCTTTAAATTATCTGGGGTGCTTAAAAGATGTTCTCAAAGCTCCTTTATCTGCAATCTACTGTTTATAATTTGTTATAGAAGATGCATAATTATTTGCACATGTCTTCAGTTAGAAGAATTATATTTTCTCTAGATTTAATAATTTATTAGGACTGGAATTTTTTTTGTTTCTGATTTCTTCCTTGAGATATTTCATCGTACTGAATAGCTATTTAACTTTCGTCCATCCCTATATATAATTTGGAATCCCAACTACAGTGCCACAGCAAGAGTCTATGACTACATCTGGTTTGATAAATTAATGGCATCATCAAACCTGATTTGCAACACTGACATGTACACATTACTAACAGGAGGAAAATTGGGCAGCAGGCTTTAGACCAACATGTTATTTTGTGGTCTTGCTTGAATTTAAGATAAAAATCCATGACTTAGTGCTCTATATACAACTTTACTTTTTAAGCTTTTAGATGATACGGTGTGCACAGAAATTTGTAAAACTCCACAGATAATATGAAAGGGATAGTCTTCTCGAACCACATAGATAATCTGAACGGGAGAGCCTTCTGGAAGGATTTGTATCAAATTCAATATTAGGCACCTAAATAAAAGATTTAAATTATTCAAGTTGACTTGCATAATTCGACGTGCTTAAAAATCAAAATCAAGTGTTTAGTTTTTTCTCACACATGCATCAAGTAGCCCAAAAATGGATGACTAATAGAAAATTTTAATCTAGTAATTTTTATCTGCATGACTCTTAGTTGTGTGGTTTGTGCTGAACAGCTTGGATCATCAACATAGATGCATGCCACATTGCCTAGGTGTTAACTCTTATGTTACATCCTATGTGTAAACTCTGAGCATCTTAAGGTCAATGTACCGAAAAAATTTCCTACCCTTCTAGTGTGAATTACGATGGCACTGATATCTTGAGTTGATAATGTCATGTGATAAAATATATTTAGGGATCCGTATGGCGACTACTTCTCATGATAAGCTTCATGATGAATTTGATGGTGGATTATTCCATGGGCAATCCCTACAGTTCATCTTAACCCACAGAACTAAGTTTGTCTAAGAATTAGTGATGAAGAGTTCTGGAAGCAAACACTATTTTTGTTTCAGCTGATTAAATAACATGTGTTTCGAAATCAAGTGATGGAGAGAGGGAATTTTCAAGCGACCTGATCTCATATGCCAAAACTAAATTGTATGTGTAAAACAAAATGGTGATGTGGATCATTCATGGGATGTCACAAAGTTCTTACGGTCTTATGGAAGATTTCCTGTTATACTTGTTTATTTGTGTGTTCAAGCATGGAATATGTTTTTGTGGGAACATTTCTCGTATAAAGGTCTGAAAACGTGACATGACCATCCTGTGGATGATCCACAGCAGTATTTTGATCTACACATATAAACTAGTTTTAAGAAGAGAGATCAAGTGCCCTTACCCATGCAGCAGATGGTATCTTTTTTATGACCAAAGAAACATGATTTCCCTAAATAATTATGAAAGAAAAAGATGTTCTAAACCACTTGATCTCTCATCCTTAAAACAAATTTGGTTGTGTAGAACAAAATGAAAGGTGCAGATCATCCATGGGATATCCCTAATATGGTATTTTCATGGACCTTCCATTGAGAACTGTTCTCATCAAAATTTCTTGATATGAATATATCTATGTTTGTATTGTGTGTTATTGTGGGTGTGTAAAGAAAAGAGAGGGTTGATATAAATAAGAAGTGATAGCCGTCATTAGAGGCTAATCACTATTTTCACCCAAATCTAACATGGTATCAGAGCAAAACCTAAAACCTACCCCAAAAAAACCC
>CM061139.1:123578331-123603259 GCA_030789695.1 Scilla litardierei | reverse complement strand
AGTCAAAGGTTATTTATGAAAAGGCATCAGGGGCATGATGGCGAAAGCTTGATATGAGGAAAATACGCATGATACCTCAAAGTACCTAACATGCACCATGCTCATCATTGCACCAGTGAAGGTCCTTAAAGAAGCATGGAGATGTGGCATGTTAATGAACATGCTGCCCAAGATCAAATGTGATACGTCGAAGTATTACAAATACCATCAGGATCATGGGACAAAACCAACAGGTGCAGAGTGAAGGTAACACCTGTTGGCATAGCCATCTTCAGCCAAAGTGAAGGTAACATGTTTAACTACATACTTTTCTGTTTAGTTGTTCCTTGTGGCAAAGGAAGAGGGGTGACACTTCACCCCCTCCCAACATAGGGTGCCACTTCACCCCCAAAGAAAAAGACACACATGTCCATTATTTACATGTTGGACATTGCACTTTCATGAACCCAAAGAAAAAAACCCCAAAACCCCTCCCTCTTCCCCTCCCCCTAATTGCATGTTTGCCATTAGTCTTTTTGTAGCCCCCATGTATTTTGCACTTTAACACATGCTTTTCCTTCTTTTACCCCAAGATGATACACACACAAACCCGCTATTCACTCTTTTTTACCACTTCACACGGGCCATACATCCTGTGTTTCGGTTTTTAGGGTCCCCATATGGGTTAATGTGACATTTGTTGTCCAAAGAGGGGTGCCACATAGGATGTCACGCCATCCAAAAAAAACTCAAAACCCAAAAACCCACCACCAACCCCCCAAAACATACTCAAAGACAAAAAAACCTACCACACTCAGACAACGACCAAAAACATACCCAACATCACACCAACCAATCAAAAAACCCCAAGATGATAACAACACCAGCATTCGCTCTTCACATTTGAACCGTTTTTGGTCCGGCGTCCTAATTTTTTGGGGTTTTTTGGGGGTGCACGTGCATTTTGTGCACGGGTTATTTCTAGTCTATTCTATAAAATAGGAAATTACACCATTGACATTGTCCCACTAGGACAAATGATTTGTCCTATGTGGCACCCTTTGTCACATGTGACAAAGGGAGATGGGTGCCACATCACCTCCCCTCATGTTAGTTCCACCTCATTCTCAAAGAAAAAGCAACCCTTGCCCATTATTTACATGCTTGACATTGCCCTTTCATGAACTAATAGAGCACCACCCCAAAAAAAACCATCAATGTTTCCCATATTTACATGTTTGTCATTGATCTTTTTCTGCTTAGTCTCCCTACGTTTTTTGCACTTTAACCCATGATTTTCTCCCATTTTATCCCCGGACGATATCTAAACACACACTCTCTCTCGTTTACCACTTTGCGCGGGTCCGGCATCCTGTGTGTGGGGTGTTTGTCCCCGTGCAGTATGTGCATAATGTATTCCTAGTTAATTTTTAAAACTAAGCCTCATTTGGATGCCAAAATGATGTTTTATACTTCAGGGTTTTCTTGCACACAAAAGTGATGTTTAAAAGTCATATTGGATTTTGTGAACAGACTAAATTTTCACAAACTACGAGGAACGTAGGGGAAAAAATTAGAGTTCAACTAAAAGCACCGCAAATATGCGGTGCACCTTAAGGTGTCCATCGGGCCGGCCCGGCCCGGCCCGGCCCGGGACCGACCGGGCTTTGACTGGGCCACGGGCCGGGCCGGGCCGTTTGACCCGGAGGTCCAGGCCGGGCCGGCCCGGTCCGGGGGCCGGCAAGGGGGCCGGAAGCCCGGCCCAAGGCCCGGACAAGCCCGGGCCCGGGCCTTGTCGGGCCGGGCCGGGCCGGCTCTATTAAATTTATAAAAAATATTTAAAATATTTAAAATATTTAAAATTCATTAAAAATATTAATAAAATGGTAAGTTTAAGCAAGGTTGTAAAAAACGCTAGGCGTTAGGCGTTCGGATTGCTAGCGCCTAGCGCCCAGAGCATTGATCGGGGATTAATCGGGGATTAATCGGCCTAGGCGGATTTGTATTTTTTAATTATTTTATTTATTTTTATATAATATATTTATGTTTATATATAAATATATTTATATTATTTAAAATACATCAAATATTTAATACATACTAAATCAAATCCAGTTTACCTATTTAGAGTATTTGTGTGCAACAAAATAAAATTTAAAAGATACTCTTGTGTAATTAAGCCATTTACCAAAAACGCCCAGACACCGCCCAGGAACCGCCTAGGAACCGCCCATAGCGCCCAGACACTGCCAAGACCGCTTAGGCGGCCGATTAATCCTAAAAACACCCAGATTGACCGTACAGGCCATACTCTGAGCGTTTACTGGCCGCCTAGCGCCTAGGCGCCGCCTAGGCGGCAGCCCAGGCCGATTTTTAGAACACTGTTTAAGATGGTAAGTTTAAAATTCATTAAAATACCTAGTATAAATTTTTTTAAAGATGGTAAGTTTTTTAAAAACATACTATTTAAGTACGGAAGAACAAATTGAGCAGGAAATTAATGAGTAAATAAATTAAGAAAGAATAATTAAGGAGTAACCTAAAGAGGAACTATTATATATGGAAAAAATTTAAAGAGGAACAAATTAAGGAAACCATTTTGAAACAAAATTAAATACAGAACAAATTAAAGAACTCATTTTTGGAACAAAATTAAATAGGGGATGAATTTAGTATGAGAAAAATACAAGGAAATGGGCCCGGGCTGGACCGGGCCCGTCGGCGGGCCGGGCCGGCCCGGTCCGCCGGTCCGCCCCCCTCCCGAAAGCGCCCCCCTCCCGAAAGCCCGGCCTGCCCTCCGGGCCGGGCCGGGCCCGTGGCCCGGTCAACCCTGCCGAGCCTGGGCCGAGCCGGCCTATTGACCGGGTTGGGCAAGCTGGGCCGCGGGCTTTCGGGCCATTTGACCACCTTGAGGTGCACCCAATGATTGTTTTCTAATTTAGGTAAAAAAAATCACTTTTTTTGTCACATCAAACTCATTCTCTTCCCTCCTTTATCTACTTTTGGAAATAAATGATGCGGTACAAATAGTCCTTGCCAAAAATTATTTTCCTCACTCACTCATATTTAATGAAACCTTGTTTTTACAAATTGATCCAAGCTGTTGTCTTAACGTAAATCTCACGAACTCCATCCCCAGCCTAAGCGTTGGAGACTTGAAGCGCCCACTTAATTTACCAGTAATGTAATGTCTCAATTATCAATAAGAAAAGTAGATATAAATCAACTTGCAAATATGATTTAACAAAAAACTTAAAAAAATTTACAACACCTTCCCATTTATCCCTCGGTTTCCTGCTCTTTAACGTCGTGATCAAACCCCCCTTCCTGAAATTGTCAATTTGTATGAAAATAGTAGGGTCCTACCGAGGCCTTGCTTAAATGGCTACTTCGCATTTAGCCCAACACAACATTAAATCCGGTCAAAGGGCCGGCCGCTATAATAAGGCCCACCAATTTGGGGTATATAAATGCCCAACTTTATATAGCGTCAACCGTTTTATTCAAATAAAAACGGCGGAAGTAATCATGCTCGGATCCGGACTCATAGGACCCTGGGGTTTCAAACCTAATGACGTGTTCAAGTATTAATCAGGCGATTAAATATAATGCTCGGAAATATTTTTTTTGTTGTAAACTTGGCGGCTATGGAGACCATAGCCCTATATTTATAGTGGTAGGGTTACATAATGGGTGGATACCCACTAACGGGTAGGTCCACCAAGAAGCCCGTTTATAACACTTCCTCTTATCCATCCATTGTTGTAAGCCATGGTGAACGCTTCAGGGTTCATGAAGCTTATTTGATCATGGGGTTGGAGATACTTCTGGATCTCTAAGTTTAAGAGTGCTTGCCTCATTAAAACCTTTGCCAAGGAAAACCCAGTGGGAAAAACCAGTGGCTAAGGGAAAAGAGTACAAGTCTCTGTAACTTCCCCTGATTGATGGATAACATCAGTGGTGGATACTTCTGGATCCAGAGTTAATGTGGCTGCCTCGTTAAAACCTTTGACTGTGGAAAACCCAGTGGGAAAAACCAGCAGCCAAGGAAAAAGAGTACAGCACTACGTTAACTCCCCCTGATAAGTACAAGCTTCAGGCTTGTACATCTCTCAGCTGTCTCATCCCAATTCCTAGTACACGTTTTCTAAAGGTACTGCGAGGCAAAGCTTTAGTGATTAGGTCAGCCAGGTTGTTGCAGGACTGGATCTGCTGGATGTCGATCTGGTTGTCCACTTGCTGTTCATGCGTCCAGAAGAGCTTGGGGGAAATGTGCTTCGTCCTGTCACCTTTGATGTAGCCACCTCGTAGTTGAGCGATGCATGCAGCATTGTCTTCGTACATGGTGGTAGGCCCAAGGTCTCCCGTCTTCAGGCCAGTGGTCTTGAGGATGTGGTTGATGACTGATCGAAGCCAGAAGCATTCTCTGCTAGCTTCGTGGATCGCGATGAGCTCGGAGTGGTTGGATGAGGTCGCTATGGATGTCTGCTTCACGGATCTCCATGAGATGGCCGTCCCACCGTATGTGAATACGAAACCGGTCTGGGACTTTGCGGTATGTGGGTCGGACCTGTATCCCGCATCTGCGTAACCGACCAGGTCGGTGGATACACCTTTCTTGAAGTATAGTTCCATGTCTACAGACCCTTGGAGGTAGCGCAGAAGTTGTTTCACTCCGTTCCAGTGGCGCTTTGAGGGCGCTGAACTGTATCTGGCTAGTAGATTTACTGCGAACGCTATATCGGGACGCGTGCAGTTTACCAGGTATAGGAGTGCTCCAATTGCGCTTAAGTAGGGTACTTCAGGACCCAGTGTTTCCTCCCCCTCTTCCAGCGGTCGGAAGGGGTCTGTTTCAACATCCAATGATCTGACGACCATTGGTGTGCTAAGCGGATGACATTTGTCCATAAGAAAGTTTTTCAGCACTTTCTTTGTGTATGTCGATTGGTGCAACAGGATTCCTCCGCTTAAATGTTCAATTTGTAGGCCTAGGCAAAACTTCGTTTTGCCGAGGTCTTTCATCTCAAAAGTCTGTGTGAGACTTTTGGATATCTCATCTATCTCTGTAGGAGATCCGATGATGTTCAAGTCGTCTACGTAGACGGCGATAATTACGAATCCTGTTCCCTTTGCTCGTATGAAGATGCAAGGGCAGACTTCATTTGTTGTGAATCCTTGTTGCACTAGGAATTCACTCAGTCTGTTGTACCACATTCTACCTGACTGTTTGAGACCATACAGTGATCTCTGGAGTTTGACGGAATAGACGTCCCGAGGTCTTTCTGTCATTTTTGTCGGTAGTTTGTATCCGTCTGGGATTTTCATATAGATGTCCTTATCTATATGTCCGTATAGGTATGCAGTCACAATGTCCATGAGCTGCATATCCAGACCTTCCTTCGTGGATAGGCCGATAATGAAACGGAAAGTGATCGCATCCATGACCGGGGAATAGGTATCGTCATAGTCTATTCCTGGTCGTTGGGAAAAACCTTGTGCAACAAGGCGCGCTTTATAGCGCATGATCTCATTATTCTCGTTTCTTTTTCTCACGAATACCCATTTATATCCCACAGGTTTAACACCTTTTGGTGTTAGGACTACGGGTCCAAAAACTTTGCGCTTCGAGAGTGAGTCCAGCTCTACTCCTATTGCCTCGTTCCACTTTGGCCAATCCTCTCTGCGTTTACATTCTGCTAGAGAGCGTGGATCGGTCTCATCGTCGTATTCAGTGACGTGAGTGGCAATAATGAGCGCGAAGTTATCATCGATGATTGTGCTTTTTCTGTCCAGTACCTCCCCGGTACGTACATAGTTTAATGAAATTTCTCCTACATTTTCCTCTTCAGGGGTTGTTAGGAGTGGAGAGGTAGTTGGGCTGAGCTCAGCATCCTGTGGTGGTATCGTTATTGTTGCTCCAGGATTTTTCCTCTTTCGAGGATTCTTATCTTTGGAGCCTGGGGGTCGTCCTCTTTTTTGTTGAGGTGCGGCCGCTTCTGCTGCAGGTGGATTGCATCCATCTTTGGGTATGTCAATCCTAGCTGGCGTATTTGCAGCATGGACGTGTGATCTGACAATCTTCTGGTTGTGAGTGAATTTATCCGGTAAAATGTGAACTGTGTTCTGAATTTGAAGGATCTTCAGGATCTCTTCTTCACATTGATTTGTGCGCGGATCAAAATGGGATAAAGTCTTTGTGTCCCATGTAATGGTCTTTGAAGCTTCTGGCTTCTGTGTGTTAATGCCTAGTTTTGGAAAAATGCTTTCATCGAACTCACAATCTGCTATACGTGCTTTAAAGGCGTCCCCTGTAAGGGGTTTGAGGTATCTAATGATCGATGGTGAGTCGAAACCAATATAGATACCAAGGCGCCGTTGAGGACCCATCTTGGTTCTCTGCGGTGGTGCTATGGGGACATAGACAGCACATCCGAATATCCTCAAGTGAGAGATATCGGGCGGGTTCCCATATGCAAGTTGCATCGGAGAATAAGATTGACTACCTGACGGTCGTAATCTTATCAGCGATGCAGCGTGCAGTATGGCATGTCCCCATGCACATACCGGCAACTGGCATTGCATTAACAATGGTCTAGCGATCCATTGTAGTCTCTTTATGAGAGATTCGGCTAACCCGTTCTGGGTGTGAACATGAGCTACAAGATGTTCAACTTCTATGCCGGTTGCTTGGCAGTAGTCTAGGAAGACTTGTGAGGTGAATTCCCCAGCATTGTCCAGACGCAATTTCTTGATCTGGTTGTCTGGGAAATGTGCCCGCAATTTTATAATTTGTGCAAGTAGCTTTGCAAAGGCTACGTTGCGGGTGGACAAGAGGCACACATACGACCATTTTGAAGATGCGTCGATTAGTACCATGTAGTCCCGGAAAGGTCCACTTGCAGGGTGAATAGGCCCGCAAATGTCACCATGTATTCTCTCTAGGAAGCTTGGAGACTCAGAGTCCACCTTCAGGGTGGATGGTCTCGTAATCAATTTCCCTTTGTAACAAGGGGGACAAGGATTTGCACCCTTCCGAAGTAGCGTCAGGCTTTTCGGATTAATTCCACGGTATTGGGATATGATGCGACGCATCATATTCCTTCCAGGGTGTCCTAGTCTATCGTGCCAGAGTTTGAATTCTGGTTGATTTTGGCACTTCTGGTGCTCCAATGTGTTTGCTTCCATTGCTCTGATCCTTGTGTGGTAGAGACCCGACGGGAGTCCCTCAAAACGTTCGACGGTGTTTTTAGCACCGTTTTTATGAGACGTTACATCAAGGTATTCACTGTTTCCTTTGCTCACCGTTTCTAGGTGGTATCCGTTTAAGCGGATATCTTTAAAGCTTAACAGGTTTCTATGCGAGCTAGGGGAGAGAAGGACATCTTTTATAAGTAGTTTTGTACTATTGGGGAGCATAAAATGTGCTTCCCCTGATCCTTCAATGATACTTGATGGACCGGAAATCGTATTTACGGTGCCATCGTATTTATTAATGCTTTGAAAAAAGCAGATGTCTTGGAGGATCGTGTGCGTAGAGGCACTGTCCACTAGGCATTTAAAGTCCATTTATTTTAAAGAAAAATGTCGCAGTATAAGGCAAAAACACAAAGGAATATACTACGAAAATTAAGCTGATGTCTGAAAAGTACTTAAACATGCCAGAGATAAGCAGATAAATTGTTTCTCAAAAAGGAAAAACTACAATGCATATATAAAGTAGATAAATGTCCTCAGTCGAGCAGGTCATCGTTGGAGAAGTCCTCAGCGATGAACCTGATTGGTGCCAGGTTTTCTTGAACCGCCAGGTTTGTCTCAGCTTGCTTCTGGCTTGCTTTGTACAACTTCTGAAGGTGGCATGGAGTACGACAATTTCTGGACCAGTGTCCAGTCATGCCACACCTGTGGCATTTATCTTCCCAGTCCTTTCTGGGGGCAGAAGTCTGGCCGTCGTCTTTTCTTTTCCACACATTTTTCTTCTTTCCCTCTTGGTTGTTTCTTGGAGGGGGTCCTCGAGCCTGCTTCTTCATGGTCTTACCCTTCTGGGGTTTGCCTTTGAAGTTGCCCCTTTTCTTCTGGAAGGAGCTGTGGTGCACTTCAGGCGCAGGAGCAGTGCCGGTAGGGCGTGAGTTGTGGGTGGCCAGAAGGAGGTCACGATTCTGCTCTGCCATCAGAAGGCATGAGAGAAGCTCAGAGTATTTTGTGAACTTTCGTTCACGATACTGTTGCATCAGTATGACATCCTTCTCATGGAAGGATGTATACGTCTTCTCTAACATGCGTTCCTCCGTCACCTTTTCACCACACAACTTCAGGCGTGAGGTGATGCTAAAAAGTGCCGAGTTGTACTCGGCAATAGACTTGAAGTCTTGGAGACGGAGGTTCTCCCATTCATATCGCACTCGAGGTAGGATAACATCCCTTTGATGTTTATACCTGTCCTCGAGGGCGGTCCACAACTCATACGAGTCTTCCACCGTTAGGTACTCGGCCTTCAGGGTCCGATCGATATGGCGTCTGATATAGATAATTGCTTTCGCTTTATCTATATCAGAAACCTTATCACCTAAGGCGATGGCGTGACTCAATCCCTGTGCTCGCAGATGGAATTTTATATCCAACTGCCAGCTTAAGTAATTCTTTCCTGAAGCATCCAAAACATCGAAATCGACGCTCGCAATTTTGGCCATTTATCACTCTAGCATGTAAAAAGATAGCATTAATTAGATATTTTTGCAGAAAAATAAATAATCAAGCACATCAGACATAAATATTTGCTGCGTGGATCGACTAATCACCATAATTAATTACAGTCCATTACAGTCCCAAAAAGAAAGAAAGTACAACTCGGGAACCCCCGTGGGGCCCCTATTCTTCTGGAATAGTCCTTCATCTTCTTGAGGCGTCCGCCGGGCTTGTAATTTTACAAAATTATCCTCACTACATTTTTCTCTCAAAAAGAAAATAATTCATGAAAAGTAAAATGGTGATCACTAGCCGATCCAAAACCACAGCAAATATTAATCATTCGTCGCAGGCAGTTATAATGCAGCAGGCATCATCACAGGCAGTTTATACATCACATGCAATTTATTTATTCATCACAGGCAGTTTATAATGGAAAATGAAATCTACCGTTTAAAAATTATTGGACCACTAGGCAACGTCAGGCACCGTTAGGTTAGTTGACTAACGGCAGAGCGGTCGCAGGATCTTCTTAATTTTTAAATGTTTTTTAAAGAAAATCATAAATCCAAATATAATTGTGATGAGTAAAAATCACATGCAATTTGGTCCAGATTATAACGAAAAAGAATCGCAATTAAATCTGAAAATTTTTTGAAAATTCGAAAAAACAATTCTGGGTCAGAAACCCTCGTTAGGGTTTTGGGGTACGCACGCCGGGCCCGTACCCGCTACTGGCGGGCGGGCCCGTTTGCCGCAGCAGGCAGCGGGGAGGGGGGGCCCGCCGCTGCTGGCGGCGGGGGTTGCCCGCCGCGGCAGGCGGAGGGGGGGGGGGGGCGCCGTCACAGCGGCGGGGGTTGCCCGCCGCGGCAGGCGGCGGGGGTCGCCCCCGCCTGCGGTGGCGGGGGTTGCCCTCCGCTGCAGGCGGCGGGGATCGCCCCCGCCCCCACCTGCGGCGGCGGGGATCGCCCCCGCCAGCGGCGGCGGGGGTTGCCCGCCGCTGCAGGCGGCGGGGAGCCCCCGCCTGCAGCGTCGGGGGTTGCCCTCGCCGGCAGGCGTCGGGGGTTGCCCCCGCCTGCCACGGCGGGGGTTGCCCGCCGCTGCAGGCGGCAGGGATACCCCCGCCTGCAGCGGCGGGGGGTTCCCGCCGCCGCAGCGACGGCGGAAAGGCCCCGCCGCTGCCGGTGACGGGGGGGGGGGGGGCGTGGGTGAACCCTTTTTAGGGTTTGGATGATTTTTGGAGAAAAAGAACGGGTAAAAATCCGATTTTTAGTGGGAAAACCAATTTTTTTTTCTTCCAAAAATACGTTTTTTATTGAAAAAGGGTGATTTTTATCAATAAAAACGGTATATTTTTGATCGATTGATCCAAAAAATTGAATCACCACATTTGCGCATATGCAAAATTTAGATCTAGGGATAAAGTTACCTCTAGATTCTACCCGCCGGATCTAGCGACGTTCGGTGAAGGAAGCCCGTTCACGTCGCGTCCGTCCGTCGGCAGGGGTTCGGCTTAGCTTTGAGCGTTCTGATAACGTGTTGTAAACTTGGCGGCTATGGAGACCATAGCCCTATATTTATAGTGGTAGGGTTACATAATGGGTGGATACCCACTAACGGGTAGGTCCACCAAGAAGCCCGTTTATAACATTTTTAATTTATTTTTGTTTGTTTGTTTTTTGATACATCGGAATGCAACAATCGAATACTCGACCTCTCACAAAGGAGGGCATACGAATACTACTAATTTAATTAGCTCAGATTGGTATAAATACATTACCTTGGGGGGAAAGGAGTTTGTATTCTATTCAAATACTATATCCTATCATTGCATGAACTCTCCGCTTCCTCTATAAATAAAGGTTGGGGTCTCCCTCAGAAGATACATTAACAACACGTTATCAGCACACTCTTCCTATGAGAGATGGCTCGGACTTTGTGAAAGCTTGAAAGGACGACAGAGGATTGCCTGAGCGCAGACCAGAAATCAAAGCCACTACATCCGTTCTCTTCGATCTAGAGTTATACCGAAAAACCCGGCTATTTTTTATCATGATCATGATATCTGTCGTAGATGGACACCCTAGATCGAAACGAAACACACACAATTTTACTTTCTTTAGGGTGTACGGCGGCCTCTAGCCCCCGACCCCCCAACTGGGGGAGAGGGCAGCGGCCAAAGGCCGCCGACCATGTGGTTGTAACCAATCAAACACAAAAATTCGATCTTGGCCGATCGATCGGCGGCAGCTATGCCACCATCACCCTAACCCCCTCCTCCTTAACCCTTCTGCCGCCCCCGCAGCGGCGGCGGCGGTAAACCCTAACTATGGTTTAAACAAATAAAAATTAAAAGCCTCCGCCAACGGCCCGAAGGCGCTGTTACCCCAACCCCGTAGCGACGGCTCACACCGCTGCTACGGACGACGGCGCGGCCCCCCAACCACGCCGCCCGTCCACCCGTCCGCCCGTCCGCCAGCCAGCCAGCCAGCCTGAGCGGCGTCGCCATCGGTTTTTTGCCCAAAAAAATTCCCGTGACATTTTTTTGGTCTGAAACCCACAGCCTTGCTGCGGGCCACGGTCCAAACAAAAAATAAAAAATAAAAAACAGTTTTCACTGCAGCCCAAAGCCCGTAGCAGCTTGTGCGTTTGGCCCACGGATCTTTAAACAAAAAAATTGAGGCACGGGCCGAGATCCGTAGCTTTGCTGTGGGCCTCGGCCCAGTGAATCAAAAGAGAAAAAATAGGAAAAAATTATTATTACGCCGGTTTTGGTGGGTTTATGCCCAAAACCAAAAAAATGGTTTCAAAAAACTAATTAAATTAGAAAAGGAGGGGAAAAGGGAATAAAAGGGGAAAATAAACAGAGAAAACTTAAGTGGGATGGAATAGGAAAATTTCTATAATAAATTATATTGTAGACACAGTTCAGTTTTTTTTTAATTTCTAAACTAGACCCTATGATTATAATCTTTTTTAAAGCATATTATTTTGTTATGCATGTTGAAGGATTATATTAATATGCTTCATATGTCATGATATTATGAATTCTGGAATGCTTTTATGTTTACTTCTGTAAGCAACCGCTTAATAATTAGGCGGACCCTATGATTGCTCTACAGTTAATTAACTAATCTAACTGTGTATGACGTCGCTCCGTGGTTCAAATAATTATTAAGCTTAAACTATAGAAATTTATATAACCTGTTGTTGAATACTTGGGCCAGCGCTCGAGGAAGGGTCGTATTACCGCCAGCAAGCCTGCTTAGACATTTCTCGGGCCCACAAAGCCTATAAGGCCCAAAGTCGCAACCAAACGCCGACTCAATCAACACTCACGTGTCATCTGCCCGTTGAGCTTCTGCAGCGCAAGGAGATAATCATAATGGCATATAATTGGCAGGAGACGTGGGCGACGGTTACCCCTATTGATGAGGGAGGATCGTACCGACATAATTGGCTACTGTTAGCTCCCTTAATGTCATAGAAAAGACTTCGAAGTCTATAAAAATCGAAAAGACAGTTAGAGTAAGGGGGCTGATAGGTACGAAAAAACTACTCCCTTACATTCTGCTCTCCATGTCATATTTCTTCCTCCAAATTGCTTGCGGTGATTGGTTCAAGACAAATCTCTGTGATTGGATCTTGACTGCCCCTAACTCTCCCTTAAGTTCTTGATTCTAACTTAAGCATCGAAGTAGATTTGGGTCGGAACCCAGATCCGACCCCCCTGACATTCATCTGTGGTGCAAGAGGCCTAAGCTTGACCCGACAGGAGACTCGTACATCCATTCTGTTCAATCATCCATCGAGATACGACCTAACCAGAGGGTCGAACAACTGCTCTTGATATCAGATACACGATGCTCGATCCAATTATAGGGCCAAACGGTCATCATGCTTAATGATCGCTCCTTATTTTACACCTTTTTCCTGCATGTTTGCATATCATTTTGATCGCACATATCGTGTTTTTCACGATTATTCGACGATATCACATCGCTTTTCACTATTTCTTGTTTTTGTCGAATTTCAGGAGATATGGAGCGATCGGGAGCATAAATGAGATCAAGGGACTTGCACGCATACTGGAGCATCGACTATGGCCCTATCGAGGAGCTAGCAGCGCTAGATGATGAGTGGAAGAAGAAGAGGTTCGATAGAATCGATGAGGAAGCGAGGAGGAGAAGATGCGACTCCAGAGACAGGGTACTCGGCCGATCAGATAGACCACTTGGCTGAGTGAAGAAACGTACTCGGCCGAGTACAACTGATACGAGAGCGCCCGGAGTCAAAGGCCACTCGACCGAGCAAATGATCCCACTCGGCCGAGTGGAGAACTTCACTCACCCGAGTAGTCAGAGCTTCCCAAAGGAAATTTTAGCTGACTCTCTTGAATTTGGAGAAGCACAGCAGAAGACTCACTCGGCCGAGTGAGAAAGTCCACTCGACCGAGTGATAAACTCTACTCAGCCGAGTAACACAGAGCGCCAGACCTCCAAAACCCTCGACTTCTCTGTTTTCTTTGGGTCTGTCAATCGGCCGAGTGATAGTTCTACTGGCCGAGTGGCGCAGTCTGCCTGTATCGTGAACTAGGGTTCTGGGCTGCGCTAGGGGCAAATCTGTCAGGATTTTCTTGCCATTTTGGCTTGTATTTAAGGCTAGTTTTCATCCTAGTTTAAGGAGAGACCAGAAATTAGGTTTTAGCTTAATTCTAATTGTAATTCCCAGCTGGAGATTGAAGATTACAGATCTGGTTTGTTCTTCTTATTGAAATTCTTCATTTTTGTGAATTGCTTTTCTCCAACCATGAATTTCTATATGATTTCAGTCATTTATTCTGTTGTTTTTAAGATGAATCGCGAGTAGTTCTGCTGTTATAATGCATAGAGATGAACCCTATGGATTCGATTTTAGAATTGTGATGAATGGATTCATATGTTCCTAGAATTGATAGAAGGTTAGATTGTGATTGACTTATTACGGATAGCTAGGAATTTCCATCGATTCGGGGTTTGCAAGAGATTGGATTCTGATCGATGGAAAGGCCTAGGTATTCGATTTAGGTTTATAATCGAAATCCACTAGACTTGGTTTGCAAGAGATTGGACCAAAGCTAGGATTTGTATTATAAATCTATGCTCATATTCATTTGCAAGAGATTGGACGAATACGAACTATCACAACCTAGATCGTAACTCGAGTTTGCACGAGAGTAGGCTCGAGGAGCGATTGGACGATGATGTCGATCCTAATGCTAGTGGCTTAGGTTAGGGTTTGCACGAGAGTGGGCCCTAATCTAGGTTGCTATAGACCGGCAATAGCACGAAAGCGTGAGCTTGGTTTTGTATTCAGTTACAACTAGTTCACCTTAATTCAAGCATTGCAACACTGAGATTCACAATTCACGAAGGTAAATGACGATCCGTAGTGGGGATTTCCTAGCTTTAGACGCCTTTATTATATTGAATTCGAATTGTTAATTGAACGATTGTGACAACATTCTCAAGATCATTCTTCCACCAATAACTTAGTGATCAAAATAGAGTACCGTCATTAGTCCTCCTCGTGTTTGATACCGCTTACCACTACACCGTGCGCTTGCGGTAAGACTACAGTCGTGCCCCCTGGTGTGTGTATCCGGAGGCCGATCAAGTTTTTGGTGCCGTTGCCGGGGAGGCGATGGTATTTTACTTTCTTTACTCGGCTATTTCTTTTTTTTAACTATTTTTACTTTTTTATTCCTCTATTGTGCTAACAATTCTATCTAGACTCTCTTTTTCTGTGCATGTACACGAGATCGAAGGCTCCCTAAGGAGAAATATTATTTGACCCGGAGATCGAGCGTACGGTGAGGAGGCTTAGAGCTGAGAGGAGATTTGCTATAGATGAAATTCAAATGGCCACGTCGGAAACACCAGAGGAGCTAACGCAACATATGGCTAGGTTTGTCTCCATCCGAGATAGGCTACGGCCCAAGACCAAGTCTACCACCTCTTCTATAGTCATGCCGGAGTTGGCCGCCGACAAGAACTTTGAGTTGAAGACAGGACTCGTAGTGTTGATGCAACAAGACCCATTCCATGGGAACTCTCAAGAAAACCCACACTACCATTTGCAATTGTTCTTGGTGAAGTGCGCTACTTTCTAGATGCCTGGCGTGCCAGCAGATGATATTCGACTACGCATCTTCCCGTTTACTCTTCGTAATAAGGCTTTGTATTGGCTGAGGATGCAAGCCGAAAGAATCTTCACCACTTGGGATGAGCTAGCGAGCGCATTTGTCAACAAGTTCTATCCGCCATCCAAAACTGTGAAGATACAAAGCCCCTTGATGTCTTTCAAGCAAGGCCCTCAAGAGACTTTAAATGAGGCATGGGAGCACTTTAAGAACCTCCAACACCAATGCCCCCACCATAGCATTAAGCCATAGGAGTTAGTGAATAGCTTCTACAATGGATTGCAACCGAGTACCAAACAGATTATTGACGCAACCGCCAATGGAGCCATTTTGGCAAAGACACCGGATGACTCTACAGCTTTACTTGAGGAGATGGCCTCGAATAATCAGCAGTGGGCCGACGAGAGGAGACATTCCTCTTCGTCCTTAAAGCCGTCTAGCATCTATGAAGCAAAGGCGGTGGCAGAGCTTTCTATAAAATTTGATTCCCTTCATAAAGCCGTAGAGAGATTGGAAAAGTTGGTTAACAAGCCACATGGAGCTTCCAACGCATCTGCACCCGGAGGAAGCATGAGCAACTGGCAGGATCAAAGCCAGATTATGTTCGTTGGAGGGGAGCAAGGAGATTGAGTTATGGAGTAAGCTCAATATGTTGCGGGTAGTAGCGGTTATTGGGTGAACCCGGCTACAAGGGGTCACCTCGGATTTTCGTACGCCAACAATGATGGAGCCTTGACTCCACCACAACAGCAACCCCTACTGCAACAAACACATGCCCGGCCTCCGCAATAACCACAGTATCAATAGAGGCCTCCCCACCAACAAAACTACCCACCGAGGCAATAAGCGGGGCCCTATAGACCCCGGGATACAATCAAGGGTGGAGGGCACCCAACCCTCCACAAGCGCCGCCAAGGTCGGACCACGAAGTAAAGGTTGAAGAATTCATGGCTAAACAAAAGAAGTTTAACGCAAGATGGACGGCCCAACAAGACTCACTTAACACCGTCGTGGCACAGTTGGTGGAGCAACTCACATTGCTTAACAAGACCAATCAACAATTGCCGGATCAACCGGAACAAAACCCACGGGGCAACACCGACCACATCAATGCGGTAGTGACAGTAACTACAAGAGGCAGTAAGGACACTACTCCTGCCATGACTCAAGTAAAGGAATCGAGGGAGGAAATTTCGGTTGAGAAGGAGCCGGTCAATGAAGAGGAGGACCCAAAAGCGACGAGCAATGGTGAAAAATCTGAAGTAGAAAAGCCACGAGAGGAGCAAAATTATATGACACCGGTACCATTCCCACAACGGTTGGCAAAGGTAAAGATTGAGAAGAGGCGCGTTAAATTTCTGGAGTACTTGTGAGGGGTGAGCTTGAACATCTCGTTCTTAGATGCAATCGTTGAAATCCCCTCCTATGCAAAGTTTCTCAAGGATTTGATCGCGGAAAATAAGCGAAAGGAAAGGGTCATGCTTGCTGAGCAAAGTACGTGGTTCACTAAAAAGGAAAAGTTGGCGACCAAGTTTAAAGATCCCGATAGTTTTCGAATCCCTTGAACGCTTGGATGAGTCCTACTTCAGAAAGCTCTAGTAGAATTATGAGCAAGCGTGAGCCTCATGCCCCTCACGATGTTCAAGAAACTGAATATGGGAACCGACCTCAAGGCCACGAACATGAAGATACAACTCGTCGATGGGCGAATCACTAGGCCGGTGGGGATCGCTGAAAACTTGCCACAACAAGTACCGGGTGGACTTTGCTTGCCATGCGACTTCGTGGTGATGGACATTAAGGAAGAGGGTGATACGTCACTGATATTTGGACACCCTTTCCTAGCCACCGCCAGAGTGATTGTAGATGTGAGAGAAGGAACTTTGTCCTTGAATGTCGACAATATCGAGGTTGAGCTCCATATTTCGAAGGCAATGAAGCATATGCCTTGGCCAGAGGAAGTGGACTACGTGGACCTCCTCGACGAGGTCATAGATGACGCCATGCCATTTGCCATTGGAGCCAAGCACGATGACGACCTTGAAGAGGTCCAAATTGCCAAGGATGGCGAAATGATGGAAGACCCGCTGAATCCTCTTACGGACGAAGAAAAGGACGACGCTAAAGTCGTTAAGGTTAGAGAGCTATGCAAGCTCTCTATGGTGAAGCACGTGAAGAGATCCCCACCGACGAACAAATCATCGCCATCGGTCAAGAAAAAGGACGCCAAGAGCTCAAGCTTGGGGGAGTCACCCCCCATTACTACCCATGATGAAGGGCAACCGAGGAACGCCGAAGAAAATCAACAACTGAACCCACACGGCCTTCCCGGTAAGTTTGACGCGCGCATCTCCCATGCACCGAACATCGAGCATTAATCGCAAATCGTAAGGGGTCGAGCTCAAGACCTTAAACGAGCGCTTCTCCGGAGGCAACCCGACGGTTCTATTTCAGTTTTAGTTGAATTTTCCCTTTCATTTTTGTTTTAGATATTTATTAGTGTTTAGAGTCAAGTGTCGAAGAAAAACCTGATAACGGGCAACACTTTTCATTTCAGGAAAAAGAGAATAGGAGACCATATGAATGGAGGACGACCATGGCGATGGGGAGCACTCCAGGGATGTGCTCAAATGCCAAGAGGAGGAAGAAACTGACGGAAAAAAGAAAATCAGAAAGTGGAGCAAAAACAGAGAGTTGGAGCTGAAAACAGTATCCCACTCGGCCAAGTGACATTTTCACTCGGCCAAGTGAAGACCCTACTCGGCCGAGTAGGGTACTGCTCGGGAAAGTTTTGAAAAACCCCTCTCTGTTAATTACATGTCACTCGGCCGAGTGACTTTGTCACTCGACCGAGTGAACCTGACACTTTCAGCACTTGAAAAGCTCTGAGTGGCCTAGCCACTCGGCCGAGTGACTTTTGTCTACTCGGCCGAGTGATAGTTCTACTCAGCGGAATCAGAACATTTTGAAAATTTTAAAATTTTCGAAACAGAGGCCACTCAGCCGAGTGGTCACGGCCACTCGACCGAGTGACTTACACTATATAATCAAGTGCTTGCGGCCCCAAAATCAAAATCCCCAAATCGATTTACAGCAGCCCAAGCATTTCCCCGAATCGCCCGAGCATCCCGTTCACTCGCCCGAGCCGCCGCCGACCCCACCGTCCGGCCGCCGCACCCTCGCCACCGGCCGGTCCTCCTTAGCCCCAAAATTCCCCCTTTTATCCTTTTTTTCCCTTTCTGTAAGCCCTATTCCGCCCTGAATCGAAATTAAACCATATTCACATCTATTTCTCTTGAATTTTCCCTAAATTTTTCGATGTTCATTGCTAATCAATCAATTTTGTGTTTCAGGATAGCTTGGGGGAGATCAAGGGCAGATTTGGAGCTTTAGGGGAGGCGCCTTATTGCTCAAATTGCTTGCTTGGAGTCGCATCATGCTCTAGTATACTCTTTCCTTTTTATTAGAACTTTGCGGTTGTCGACACATCGCACGGCACCACCATTCCCCCACGCACTAGGTTCCGTACGCGGGAGCCCGCTGCCAAGCGGAAGAAGACCGGTGACCCTGGTTCTTCTTTCGCTAGAGTGGACTCCTTGCCTTCTAGCCCACCACCACCTACACTCCCGCCTCCTACTGCCCCCATCCCACCCCCACCAGCACAGCCCGCCCCGGCTTTCGACACGATGGTGATCACTTTCAGAGATGACGAACACCACGCCAAATTTGAAAGAATCGCCCATCGATCGATCGTCCCCTCTATGTTTGCGCACATTACTGATTTTGAGCACCTAGGGTATTCCAGGGGCTCCTCCAGCTATATGAGAACGTGGGGTGGCATGATTTCCTTTTGGTGTCGGCAGACACTTACGTCCGACATACCCTCGAGGTCCTGAGTTCTATTCGTAGGACTCTGTAACGACTGCTTTTCATGTATCTGGATTTATTATAATATAATATATGTTTTGGTGGATTTTCTCCTCATGGGTGGTTTTCGTCTCCGTAGCTTTCATTTTCGATCGATTCGTCGTATTTTCTCGTTTCTTCCTTAGGATTGTCGATTTCGAAGTATGTCATTCGTGACGGACTTCATAACGGTCGTATCTTACCATTAGATCAAGCCTAGGAGTCTTATGAATCGATCCCGGGGCCCCGCGCTCCGTATCAGAACTTTTGGTGCACGTTAGCCGGTGTAAGAAGGGGCACCGACCGACTAGATGACGATCCAGTCGGTCGGCAATCCTTCTTGGACCGACTAGTTGGCTTTCTAAATTATTCAGGAGTTACTGTTTATCGTTAGTCGGTCTAAGAACGTTGGTTGACCGACTAGGTTGCAAACTAGTCGGTCAGCAATGCTTCTTTAACCGACTAACTCTTCAACTTAATTTTAGTATCAATACTGTTCACTCTTAGTCGGTCTAAGAACGTTCATCGACCGACTAGATGTTAAACTAGTCGGTCAGTATTTGTTCTTCGACCGACTAAATCCAAATCCTATTTTCGTTCAGAAGTTACTGTTTACACTCAGTCGGTCTGCGTTGGTCGACCGACCGACTAGTTGCCAAACTAGTCGGTCAGTGGTTGCTCTTTGACCGACTAATCTGTGTTAAAACCCTAATTTCTGGGCAGCCGCCAGCCCAACCTATTTAAACCCCTCCCAAACGTTTTCTTCTTCCTCCACTCGACCCAAAACCGTAGTTTCTCCCCCATTGAGCTCCCATCTTCCTCCAACCCTTATTCCTTCATTCCAAGCCCTAGATTCATCATCCAAACCATCCATCAACTCATTCTACCTCTCATCTTCCCCAAATCTCCATCAAACCCCCAAAATCCCCCCAAAACCCTAGTTCTCCAAACTTCTCCTTTCGTTTCCAGATCTGGTCCTAGGGTTCTCCGGAGTGTTTCTTCCGCCTCCTCTCGGTAAGAAATCGATCTCTTGATGTTTCCTTAACCTATTTGTATTTTTATGAAACCCTAATGAATGAATGTTGTTTTGATGTTTGTTTCCCCAAAACAGCGACTTCCCCCGTAGATTAGCATCCGCGAGACGAACCTTCGTGATCGTCATCCCCGGTGCTAGGCAAGTGAAACTTGTCACTTAGGGTTTAGGCCATGTTTTAGGCCATTTTGCTTGTTGTAGGCGTAAAAGAGGCTAGGCGATGAAATGATACTCGCCTAGGCACAAATTGGGGAACTAGCTTGACAACGAAGCTAGTTCCGACATTTAGCATGTTGCACAATTACCATGTCATGTTTAAATTCCATTAACGGTACGCAAATTAATTGTCATGTCATTGCATTCTTTAAGTGATCCCGTGATTGCGTAGCATCGCTACAATACTTGTGTTTCCTGGCTCGTGACCAGAAGCGAGCATAATGAGTTGCTAACCCCAATGCTCGATATTAAATTGTGAACTAAGAAACAAGCTCCCGTGCGGGGCAACCCTGGCTCACTTGCTGGGCTCATGTACAGGGACCCTGGCTTGTTTACGTGTGGGATGGGGTAAGGGTTAAGCGGCCATTCAACTGGGAGTCTGCCCGATCAGCAACTGCAGTTGTAAGGCGTAAACTCTGGGGTGGGGTAGTGTTTAGTGCCGATCGGTGTGAATGATGTACCATTCAGCTGAAGGGCGTAAACATCTACAAACAACAGTGAAACGTGAATAGTGTTTAGTGCCGATCGGTGTGAATGATGTACCATTCAGCTGAAGGGCGTAAACATCTACAAAACAACGTGAAACGTGAATAGTGAATTGATTGATATTGTTAGTAGCTTGGCTACTCTTGTCTTGTCCCGATAATTGTACTCTTGTACTTATTGTTCATCATGTCTTACTTGTGCACTCATGTTATAACTGTCATGTCATGCATACTAAAACTGCTAGGTTGCTAGTTGCCTTACTTTCTGTTTCCTTGCCCAAGTCTTTTAGACTTGCTGACATGTGCCCCTTTACTCTTTTGGGTGACACATGTTAGATCCTGAGCCTGAGTACCTTGTTGAGGACGAGGTGTTTGCTGACGCCGAGCCCGAGCTTGTGTTTGACGGGGAGTACGTGGACACTGGGGACCAGTCCTAATGTCTTCGTTGTGTTTTACTTTTGTTTAGACAGTTGTTTTGTTATCGGTGCGTAGCACCTATACTTTGTTATGTCGTTGCTTTTGTTGGCCTTGTTCTGGGCCTTTAGACTATTTCTTTTAGCCTGGTGACTTTTCTGGATGTTGGACTTATTTTCACGTTGGACAATTTATGAGATGTGAGATTTTATTTCAGTCTCTCCTTGTGTTATTATTGTTGTTCCGTTGTGGTTACAGGGACCTGCTTACATTTTATTGACGCTTATCGGGTTTGGGGCTTCACAGCTCCACTCTCGTGCGGACCTTTTCACGTCTCGCCTCCATTTTAGGGAAGCGGGTCGTGACAGACTCCCAGGGGTTACACGTTTCATCTGATGGATCATGAGTGTGAGATCCCTCTCGATATGCTCCGGGCCTATTTCTATTGGCCCCCTGTCCCGGTCCCCGACCGCGCTTTTGGTCCCACACACCACACCCCTCCTTCCTTTGATCCTCATGCATTCTGGACACTGATCACGGCATCACCACTCGCTTTTGACCCTATCCGGGCCAGGTCCTCCTCTATCGTCCACCCTTGCCTCCGTATTTCTCGGCGCCTTATGGCGGCCACTCTTCTTGTAAGGTATGAGCATATGACGATGTCTACGCCTGAGCTCTATATGCTCTACGCGATGACGAGAGAGAGAACCTTCGAGACCGGCTGAGACGTCTTACTCCCCGCCACTCAAATTGATATTGCCAGGTGGTATCTAGATCTCATCATTATCTATGTCGCCGCCATGACGGCGATTTGTTGTGGTGGTCTGATCACCCTTCTAGCTTCTCTGTGCAGGGTTGACCTCCCAGCTGGTTTGCTTCGACCCACGGGCCCCACTTTCCTTTCCATAGACGTTATGGCCCGTATGAAGATGATGCGTCCTCACAGTCAGCACCACTGGGTTTGGCTGCACGGTCCATTCACTGCTGATTATATGGTGCTTTCGAGCCCCGCTCGGACCCACATTGGACCCACAGGTGGGGATTGGAGACCAGAGATGGACCTCCTCATTCCAGCTGCATATGTGCTTGATCCCAAGGGTGCTCAGCAGGAGCCCCTCCTCCCCCCTCTGGCATCGGAGATCCCGATCCCTCAGCCTACACCTGATTTAATCCCTGCTCCCGTCACTTCTGTCCACACTTCTATCAGTGTCAGGAGCACCCTTACTGAGTCCACCGCCACCACCATCACCATCACCACCACCATCACCACCTCTATGCCGTTGACCACTGGCCCCATTTCTTCTGTGAGTTTTGAGAGCGCTCCTACCGCTGTTTTAGAGAGAGGCGAGCCTTCCCTTCGTTTGTCAGCTGAGACCCTGTCCTCACCGGATTTCTCGACCCCTGGGGAGTCATTTCCTGTTGATTTCACGACCTCCTCAGTTGTCAACCCTTCTGTCTCTGCCGCCGCTATTTTTACCAAGAGCGTCGTGACATCTGTCCCCACTTCTATGTATACGACCTCTCCACCCTTCTCGCCCTCTGTCACTGTTTCATCTTCTGCCGCTGCTCACACTTCTGAGAGCATTCCTGTGTCTCAGCCTCCCACAAAGGCTGAGGGAATTTTAGCGAGCACCGCACCGCACCCCTCCTTCTGTCCGACCCTCTGCACCCGCTCCCGACACCCTCGTTTAGCACCTCTGTGCTGTAGAGGGGGCCGTCAGTGGGCTCAGAGCGGATTTTCGGGCTCTCGTCACCACCGTTAGGTCTATGCAGTAGCGTGTTTCCCTTCTGCCTGGTATTCAGGTCACCCTGAACCAAATTCTTACACGCCTGCCACAGCCTCTACCAGCCGCAGTCTGTCCAATCTCTCAGCATCCACCACCCCCGCCACCCCCTCTCCGACCACAGGGAGGTGCTGGCGATCCACCACCTGCTTAGGCACACACTTGATGCCTCCCATATTTTCTGCCGGTGCTATGATTGATATCTTGCTGCTAATTTTGCCCCACCCACCCTCTCACCCACATATTTTGGTCACTTTTTGCTTGGCTTTATTTATATCTTTCTGGGTGAGAGGAGGTATTTCTGGGCCCTTATATTGCACCCCCTAGATCTGTGTGCTCTTTTCATCCATCATTTGCATTCCGCACTCATCACTTGCATATCCATCCCATTTTCTTTCGTTTTCACTTTTTATCATGCATACATCCTCACCCACCCACCCCTATTATATACGTCCTTGTGCCACACTTAGCACATTGAGGACACTGTGTAGTTGGGAGAGTGAGTGTCTCACGCACTTTTCATTTTCTTCATTTTTATCTTCCTTTTTTCTACCTTTCTTTATTTTCCACCCATTTTCACCCACTTTTTCATATTTTTCTCATGCATCACTTTTTCTTATTTTTGTGTGCACTGCATATGTATAGTTAGTTCTTATTTTTCCTTTATCCTTATTTTTTTATCCTTTTTGCTAGAAATGAATTCTCTGTGATGACGATGACTTGGAGTTAGCTTACTCTTATATGCATATTCTCTTGTCATGCCATCGTTTTTATTTCAGATATCATATGCTATACATCGCCATGCATTCGAGAATAATAACCTGCATCTTTATTATATGATTGTGAATCTAATTCTAGCATTAGCTGAGTCTGAAAATTTATATCGTATACTTTCATAGAAAACACACCAAGCTTCACGCATTGGTTGCCTAAACTTGGAGTGCTGCTTTGTCATCTGCTATCACTTCTATTTGCATGAAATTGTACGCTCAACTTCCCGATTGATTGAATGTATGCCTTTTTGATATGACAGGATTAGTTTACTTTCTGAAATCAAACTGAGTAAATTACATTACCCTGCTGAAAGTTGTCGTGCACATATAAAAGAGTGAACTGAGTGTTGCAAATTTTTCTTTCTACACATATCTTAAACATCATTTCTATACATAAAATCGTTGGTGAATCTCCCCCTAGGAAATCTTATATAGGCATCTTCCCATGCTATAAAATCCAAGCTCTATTACCCCAAAATCAAAAGAATAATAATACATGCATATCTTTCTATCTTTGATTTGGGATTGCTATTGTAAAAAATAAAAAAAGAGAAGAGAAAAAACAAAACAAAAGAAAAAAAGAGAGAAAAGGAGAAGTTTGCTAGTATATATGCAATCCCTCCTTCCTTCTTTCTTTCACTTCCTTTTTTATTTTATTTTATCCCTATGAAGCTTCAAAAAATATGGGAAAAATCGTATTGTTCTATTTGATGCCACCACGCTTATAGATAAGTTTGGGGGAAAGGATCCAATGATTTGTGAGAGAGTGACCACTTATATGTGCATGACGACATAAGCTAGGTAATTTTTAACACTTAAGGAGATTACTTGGAGTAGTATGAAGTCTATGTAATGAAAATTTGGCATGCATTTCATGAATACCATCTCTTTCTATTCTTGTCGCTTCATAATGTGTGATATCTCTTATACTCCAAGCAAAAAGCGATCAATTGAAAAGTGTGCAATCTATGATTACGTATACCACTTTGAATGCCTCAGACGATGCTAATTCTGTAATGATTTCATATTTCATATCGTTTTGACGTTCTTGATTTCTATACCGAATGCACTTATATATAATATGATATCGAGGTAAAAATCTTTGGTATGTTTTTATTCATCATGCGCTATTTAAGTAAGCAACACCTTGTCCTGAGAGAATGATCTAGCACCTCCCTCGTCGTTTTCTACACTATCTTCATTTTCCCTTTTTTCTTATTTTTATCAACCAGGTTCGCCTTTTTACTCATCTTCCTCAAGGACGAGTAAGAGGTAAGCTTGGGAGATTTTGATCGCTCCTTATTTTACGTCTTTTTATGCATGTTTGTGTATCATTTTGATCGCCCATATTGTGTTTTTCACGATTATTCGACGATATCGCGTCGCTTTTCACTATTTCTTGTTTTTGTCGGATTTCAGGAGATATGGAGTGATCGGGAGCATAAATGAGATCAATGGACTTGCATGCATACTGG
>CM061139.1:123345835-123577831 GCA_030789695.1 Scilla litardierei | reverse complement strand
GTCGACTACTTTTAGGGACAGAGCATTTCAAATAGAATGTAGTAGACTCCTATTCAAAGAATAGTCGACTCCTTCACAGAAACATGGGTATTTGCTCTAAAAACTTCGAAAAGTTTTAAAATAGTTTAAAATCATTTTATCTATTCCTAAGTGTGTGTGAGCTTCTAGCAAGGCCTTAACATTCTACGACAAGAAAAATAAAATTACATCAAATATACAATATTACATAGAAGTCTCTTGATATATTTTCAATTCTTAAAACTTTTTGCCTCTGCTTCCATAATGTCTTGTCCTTGTTTCGCTCACGAATCCTTTGAGTGCTTCTTTGATTTGCTTTGAATTCCAGCATCTTAGATGACATATCTGCTCATCATCAAAACTATAAGGGTTGACTCAATATCCAACATTCTCTCCCTGTTTGATGATGACAAACAATGAATGCAAAATAATATGAATATTTGATAAAACTGACACTTCCTGCAACACAACTTGTTAGGGCCAAACAAATGCTCTAAATACCAATTGTGAGTGTTACAAACAATATTATTTATTCATGCTCATCTAATATTTCTCTCCATTTTCTTATCATTAAAAAAGATCTTCAATATGGTTATCTCTCTCCCTTTTGAAAAATATGCTAGCTTTTAAAAAACATTTTCCCCATCATGCAAATATCGTGCCATCTAAATGTATGTCTAAAGTGTATTGTGACTCAATATCAAAACATACCAAGTGTTGAAAAATAATTAAGATGGCACCTATAGAACTATAGCCCCCTGCAAAGTTGCTCATTATTTTTGAATCTCTCCTTGAAATTGTACATGTTCATTGAAATATTGGGTGCAACCATCTAATCCCATCAAATTTGAGTGCCTAAAAATAAAGATCTTGGTACTCTTTTCTTTCAAGTCCATGGGATTAGACGTACATGATAATATCATGCAATGGGGGTGAAAACAATGAGTATCTTCTAAAAATAGACATTAAGCATGTACACTCAGCATAACTAGGTTCAAGCAAATAATCATTTAATAGAAACCCAACCCCATTTATGATTTGTTTTCCAAGCATACAAAGAATTTTTAGAATCATGCATATTCTTCACAACATTATGTATATATGCATTTCTATCAATAAAACTCAAATGCTTTGGAACCCAAAACATATTATCATGTAATCTATGCATGGAGGTGGAATTCTTCTTAGCATATGGATGCATAATCACATGATAAGCAAAATCTAATTTATGAATAGAACTATCAGAAATATTGGATTTCACAAACTTATTGCAAGTAAATTTTCTATACATAAAAGCATAATTCTTTTTAGCATGCAAAAGATCAACATGATTCCTTTTACTTCTAACAACATTCTTCGGTATAGAATCGTGTTTACATGAAGAAATTGTACTCAAGCTATTACTGCTCTTAAAATTATCAAATTTAGAAACAAGCTCTTCATGCTTAAGTTTGCTCAAAGATAAATCACTAAAAAGCATATCAATTCTAGCATTAATATTCTTACATTCGTCTATATGTAAAGAATTTTCAACAACTAATCTATCATTATGAATTCTCAATTTTTCAATCAATAGATTAGCATCATTTAATCTGACAAGAGATTCATCATGCTCAATCCTCAAACATTCATTATCATGCAACAAAGTATTATACACTATTTTTAATCTATCATGATCATGCTGCAAAGATTTATAATGCTCAACTAAATTATTGTATTTAACAATTAAATCACTATTATCTTCATCATTAGAGGTAGAGTTTACCTCATCAATCATTTGTGTCATGTAGCACATGTATGAATCCTTTCTTCATTCTTTAGAAGATAAACCCTCGGAGGTGGATTCCTCTTGATTCTCTATCATGTGCCAAAGTTGGTTTGCTGTTGTAGCTCCTGACACAAGATTCAAAAAATTTCATACAAAAAACTTTGTACAATACCCATTACTGCTACATCTTTGATTTACAATTCCACTTCCTATTTCGTCCATTGTTATTCGGGTGTGGTATGTGGTTGATAAGTCTTTTCCACAAACTTCCAAAGATTGATGTCGATGGATTAAATATATCTTGTCATCCTCTTTTTCCAATCAAGATTATTTGCACCATCGAACAATGGTGAGAATTTTCTTTGAGTGGATGCGACTCTAGTGGATCCAATCTTATACCGGGCTCCGATACCACATGTTGGGATCTTGAGATGGCAAGGAGAAACACTAAAGGGAGGTGGGTGAATAGTGTTTATGAAACAAAATACTTCTCTAAAAATTTCTCCCTCTGATCAAAATTAGTGTTACCTAATTTTGTCTTAATCAACCAATATAACTTGCAAAGTTATAGATAAGGAGCGGAATATGAAATGCAAGTAAGAAACAAAAGATAATAGCACAATCGCAAACACACCAATTTTATCTTTGTTCACCCCTTGAGGACTACGTCCAGTCCCCAAATCTCCATTGGGCTTGAACTCACTATTTAAACAAATAGTTACAGCGCCACACCTATAATGAGGAATTTTCTATTGTCTCTATACAAGAGGGCTTTTAGAAACACCTTCCCACCAACAGGGATTTTCACTCACCAACTCAAGTGAGAATACTTACAATGCTTTTAAAGTTGTTACAAATATGTATAGCCTTTCTTGAAGCTTAGTGTAGAAGTGTTGCATTAGAAACAATTTTTGATCTCCAATAAATATAAGTGAAGCTATAGGAAGATCAAGATGAAAGGCCAAAAAGAGATTAAAACTTTTGAATGATTTGGCCAAGTGGATAGGGTTTCGTTACTTAAAGGACTTTAGAAACTTTTTTGCTCTTAAATATTTGATCAATAGTATTCTTGATAACTCCAGCAACAAATCCCCATTTACAAAGGAAAATTCAGGTCCAAGAAATTGCATGAAGTGCCCCTCCAACAAATGGAAAAACAGCTTTTCGTAAATCACAGAACTGTGTTTTCTGTCCATTGGGCTGATGGTAGCCGACTACATTATAAACGGTAGTCGACTACTCAAACAACTATATTCGACTATCAAAACAATGGTAGTCGACTACTTTTAGGGGTAGAGCATTTCAAATAGTAAGTGGTCAACTCATATTCAATGAGTAGTCGACTCCTTCACAGAAACATAGGTATTTGCTCTAAAACTTAAGACAACATTTTCAAAATATTTTAAAACATTTTTAAATTATTTTATATGTGTTCTTAAGTGTGTGTGCTTCTAGCAAGGTCTTGACATTCTAAGACAATGAAAATAAAATTACATCAAATATAAAATATACATAGAAGACCCTTGATGTATTTTACATTCTTCAAACTCCTTGCCTTGCTTCAATAATATCTTGGCCTTGTTTAACTGACCAATCCATTGAGTGCTTCTATTATTTGCTTTGAATTCATGCACTCTTGTGTTAGATGACATGTTTGCTTTTCATCAAAACTATATGCAGTGACTCAATATCAAACAAAACACACTTCCCATAGATGGTGCTAATTGTTGTGTTATGAAATATCTAAAGATAAACATAATGCAAGAAATATATTTATTTGGAAGAGAAGTATGTTCCCTTTACAGGGATGATACAAATCTTTCCTTGTTCGAAGAGTTTTAGACATGCGATCCTATTCTTTGATTCAACTCTACCCTAGCTGGGTCGTCTAACCCAACAACAGACAAGTGTTAAGAGAGGCCAGTCTAAATGTCTCCCGACATACACCGCTCTAATACTTAAATCAGACATCCTCATAAATAGTACAAGCATATGATATAACTTGAAGTCAATGTTCCTTTTCTCCACTTACATGGGGGTATTTGTACATAGAGCCTTGAGATTCTTCACTGTAAGAGTCATAGTCGTAAATGGACTCTCTAACCACCATAGGGAATCTCATATCACTTGGGACTCTATCGTGGTTGCCTCATCTAAGTTTCTTAGTTCCCATAGAACTCCTTTTCGTCCTAACCATTATTAGGTGTCCCATCTCACGTGAGACTCCTTTTTTTATTAACTTAGTCTCCTCAAATACATCAACTTTTTCTGGAAGTTTTGCTTCATGTAGAACTTTCATATTCCATATCAGTGCCATCTTTGATGTACTGGATCCCACTTTGACATAAACAACAGTTACCTATTGTGTGTTGTAGCCCTCCAATACATATCATATGTGGGCCTTCACCATTGATCTTAGTCTAGATCATTTTGCTTTAGGCTGAAGCCCGTCTAAACTGGCCAGAGCCTTCGTTATAGTTCCTTCTACTTGTCAACACGTCGATTTTTATGAAATAACTAAAGCTAATCTTTTTTACTAAACTAAGAAGTAAAATGAACAAAAAAATCAAGAAAATAAAGATCAATACACTCGTTGAATCTCAATTAAAAAATTTGGCAAGGAGGTTATGTTCAAATGCTAAATGTTGTCACTTCTATTGTTGTTGTTGTTGTTGTTGTTGCTTCTGTAGGCTATGAAGCTAATATCTAAACAATTTAGATCAAGCAGCAAAATATAGAAAATTCAAAATTTTCTTGACTACCTATCATGTCCAGGAATTACTGCTAATCTAAGATTTATATCGCTGATAAATAAAACATAGAGGTCATACCTTTGCACGAGTATACTTAAGCGATACTTGCGGATCCTTAAACTATTTCGATGAAGACCAAAAGCACCACATTCACCTCCTCTTTTTCTCTAACCAGCGCCTTAGATGAATCACGAGATGAGAGTGCCTCCACGGATCGAACCCGCTTCCTTGCTTTTCTAGAGCAAAGATGAAGGAGAAGGGAAAACTCAGATTTATTCTCACGAGAGATGGCTTAAATCATGTATCAATCGCTTGCCCCAAGGGGTTGGAGTAGCCCACAATTTATGGGGCTAGGAGAAAGCCAAATCCAATTCAAATTGAGTATTAACATCGTGCACATCCTCTACCCAAGTAAAATTGGCGTCCCAAACGAGTTCCTAATGCATTGGGATCCTTGGGGGTGAATTGTAGTGCTTTCCCAATTGAATCTCGGGTCAAATTCATGTCTTGCCATGTCAGCATTAGTCGGGTAGTTGACTGGCTAATGTAACTAGTCGGCTATACAACTCTCTGTAACTTTTACAGTCTGCCTAGTCGACTAGTGCTCTCTATGTAACTTTTACAGTCTACCAAGTCGATTAGTACCTTAGCACTCTGCAACTAGTAGCTGATTAGTCGACTAGTGCTTTAGCACTAATCGTATAGTCTATGCTGACGTGTCGTGTACTACTTTTTTGATCACAACCCTTTGTGATCTAATCCTTAGAGTTTCTTCCTTTGTTTTTTATGCGTAGTTCATCATCAGTGTAAGAATCTAATAACATGATTCCTAATGTAGTTATAACCATGATCCACATCGTGTCAACGATCAATAACGGCCCTAGCAGAGTGTACCGACTCCTGTTTCAGAACTGTTAGTATCTGGTTAGAGGTCTGGAATGTTGGATTATATAGATGTTAAAGAGAACACTAGAGTGAGGATGAATAGTGTTTATGAAAAATTAAAGTTTCTCTAGAAATTTCTCCGTAAGATCAAAATTAGTGTTACCTAATTTTGTTTTAATCAACCAATAATACGTACAATAATAAAGATGTGTATCGAAAATGAAATGCAAGTAAAAGAAATAATGTCACAATTCGCAAACATACAAATTTTATTCTGGTTCATCCCTCAAGGGCTACATTCAGTTCCTAAAACTCCATGAGCTTTGAATCCACTATTTAAGCAAATAGTTACACCATCTCACCTACAATGAGGAATTTATCTTGCCTCCTTACAAGAGAGCTTTTACAAAACACCTTGCTTCCAATAAGGATTTACACTCACCAACTCAAGTGAGCAATACTTACAAAGATATTGAAGTGTTTACAATTACCTATAGCCTTGAATGAAGCTCTTGTGATGAAGTGATGCTATATGTGATGAATCTTGATCTCCATAGAGTATAAGTGAAGCTTAAGAGAGATCAAGAAAGTTGATCCAAGAGAAGATTAAAAACTTTTAAAAGCTTGGCCAAGAGATGAGGGTTTAATGCTTAAAAGCTTTGGAGAAGAAAATATTTTTCTCTTTAAGAGTTTGGCAATAAATAATCAATCAAACCCTCAGCAAAAATCAACTTATAAAGGGATGAAAATCCGTTGTAAATCTTTCCAAAACACCCATCCAATGGCTAGAAAAACAGCATTACGAAAATCTCGGAACTGTGTTTTTTGAGCTGTTAGAGCAAAGTAGTCGACTACAGTGTTAAGAGCAGTCGACTATCCAGTCTACTATAGTTAACTATTCTTATAGCTATAGTCGACTACTTTGGTATACAGAGCATATCCACTATAAAGTAGTCGACAACAGTATTAATAATAGTCGACTATTTATCTGATATATGGATACATGCTCAAAAACATTTTAAAACATTTTTAATTTATTTTATGTGTGATCCTAAGTGTGTGTGAGCTTCCAACAAGGCTTTAACATGCTAAGCTAAAATGAATAAAAATACATCCAATAAATATATCACAATGAGGTCCAAAGATGTATTTCCATACTCCAAGCTCCTTGCCTAGATTCGTTGGTTCTTTGGCCTTGGTTTAGCTCACCAATCCACTTGAGTGCTTCTATGATATGTTTTGAATTCATGCACTCAAGTTAGATGACATGTTTGCTAATCATCAAAACTATATGGGGTGACACAATATCTAACATTCTCACCCTTTTCGATGATTACAAACAAGAATGCAAAATAATATGAATATTTGATAAAACTTACCTTTCCTACACCACAACTTGTTAGTGCAAATCAAATACACTAAAAAACTAAGTGTGCAATTCATATTATGCATGCATGTGTCATCTAATATCACTCCCCCTTTTGTTATCATTAAAAAGGATATTCAAATAAATTTTCTCTCTCCCATATGAAAAATATGCAAGTTTAAAAAATATATTCTCCCCATATAAATCTCCAACTAAATGTGTGTCAAAGGAAATCTTAAGTGTATTGTGACACAACATTAAAACATAAACCAAGTATTGGAAAAATTAAGATACACATATAGAAATACGTATGGATGCCATATGTAAAACTATAAATTAAGCTACGTGTCAATAATTGGTCTCCACGTGCAAATTTGCGCAATATTTTTGTATTTTCACATGAAAATGTGCATTTTCTTAGAATTCTTAGGAAGCAATCTATTAATCCCTTTTAATATGTGAGAACCTGAAAAAAATTAAGATTTGGTACTCTTTCCTTTTGAGTCCATGTGATTAGTCAAATATAATAAGCTCGATCAATGGGGAACCAAACCCACTTGGGTTTAAATTTTCCATCATGACCAAATCTATAATTAAAATTATAATGAACATTGTTCATGAAACTATCAATGTATTTATCTTTCATTTGGATGGTCCCATTCCTAGGTATCTGAAGGGTTTTATGTGATCCTTAAGGCACAAAATCGATGTCTGGCCTTGGTCGGACATACGACGAAAAGAAATAAGCAGTGGAAAAATAAACTTAAAACCATTTTAAGAATGCCCTCATGAAAACCCTAACCAGAATCTCTACTATCCCGGGAATGCCCTCATGAAAACCCTAACCAAATCTCTACTATCTCGGGATGGGTCTGACCAACCCCTAAATATAAATATACAAACATACTGCAATTATAAACGCATGAATAATAAAGGACATACCTTTGTTTTGCACGTTAGCAGAACATCGATCCTCATGAACCAATGCCCCACGTTGGGGCTAAACTGCTTTCTTGAGTCTCACTGCGTCTCGAGGCGAGCAATCCCCTTGTCGTCGAGTCAACCACGCGCTCCAAAAAGTTTCAACTTGAGTGGATCCTCCATTAATACTTCGGATCTGATCCAAACTCCTTCGTAGTCTTGTTAGGACCCGAACAGGAGCAGGAAAGAAAAGGGAGAAAGATGGAATAATATTTTGACTTATTCAATTTAGGTGCTCTTAATTTTTGAGAGCTCCCATGATCCAAGGCGTGGTAAAAGTTTCAAGGAGGAGATTTAGCCTCTATTTTATAGGGAGTTGACCCCTCCTACTCTTAAAATATCTGGCACGCCCCGTTCCCCAGACTACCTGGCAATTAATTTTTTTTGACCAAGTATCCTGAAGAGTGAGGATGAAAAGAGAGGAAGAGAGAGAAGAGGAAGCTGAATGAGTAAAGGCAGGCCACTGCGCATATGCTGGGATAGTACATGTACTGCTTCATGTATAACAACAAGGATCACAAGCCATTTATACAACATCACAAGGAGTACATATAATATTTCCACGTGCACATACATAAAGCCAACACAACATCTAATGAAGTATACAAAAATGAACTTCATCTCAGGTTACACCTCCCAAAAGACGCTATCAACTCCACTACCCCAGAGTACCTGAATTACCCCACACCCCCCAACTCCTGACTCCAAGTCTCCCAGGCTTCCCAACTGACTGCTACCTGAAAAATAAGGAGGAGCACATCAATGTGTGCCCAGTAGAAACCAACTTGGACTTGGAATATTGTTTTTAAGGTTATCAATTCACAAAGCAAGGCAGGGGAAAGTAGACATGTAACTAAGTAAAATAACGGAAAGGAATTAGACAAGTAAGAGAATCATACCTGCAGTCCAATTTCGGGGTACTGCAAGAGAAGGGTTAGCACGAATAAAAGTAATAATAATAATATTATTTCAAGTGTTTAAGTAACCAATATCAAAAAGATAAGTGCAAATACCTGAGGCATAACACAGAGTCACAAAGAACGACAAAGGGAAAGGGAAAGTGCTGCCGGTAGAAAGAGTAACGCGAACTTCTTATTTTATTATTTTATATTGAGTTAATTGGGACTTGGGTAAACTGTGTGATACCTCAGCCTGGACTTCACCCCAAATTTGGGGTGAATATAGCACACGGCGCAGTGGACACGGGCACTGTACAACACCGGGCCTCTCACCTCCCACGTCCCTGGCAGGAGTGAGGCTATCTACATATAACCCAACCTCCGTATGACCCCTCCACTCCCGGTAAAGGCGAGTGGGTATAAGTATCCCCTCCACTCCTGGTAAAGGCGAGTGGGTAAGCTCCACACATCACATAATCATCTCCCAACTTCATAGTCCAGGTCTCATATCCACAATTTACTCAAATTCCACCTAAACCCGGGTTTAGCTAACTCACCCTCATTAGAGAGGACTGAGATATATCCAATTTTATAATTTAACATCATAAGTGACACGTTAGGGGTCTCAATGGCATGGATGTGCACATGTCACTTCAATTGTCCATCATTAAATATAGCGTCATGCACTCACGTGACATGCCCACTGTCACATCATCCAATCACAATTTCAACGTATCCATGCCATTCGAGCCTCTAACTTTACCAATCATCAATGTGGCTCAAGGCCAACACTAATACATACACGTTTCTCAAATTACTGGGTGTTGCCTTCATTGAGGCATTTCATCGAACACATGATATGCATCATATTCCACATATCAATCCCATTGGCAATTTCATAGTATATCATACCAATCAACTTCCCGTTAGGTAACACCAACAATCATGAACAATTGGGGTAGAAACGGCAATATTACACAAACCATATCACCATGCAAAAGCTTCAACTAGCAGAAAATGCACATGATATCATAAAAAGTGGCTAATAACATCTATTTATATATAGAATTTAGCAAAACTTTCTGAATGAAACTTGTAGATATGCTAGTTATGGATCTACTTATAAATTTTCATGCAAAAATATTAAGTATTTGATTTATGGTGAATTATTTAGTGAAGGGTGTTAAATCTGTTTTTCAGACAGATTTCTGGGTCAGTGTTCAAAGCCAATTTTGAGCATGTTCTAGCCAGAATTTCGACATATAGTCACTCTGATAAACTTTTAGAGAATCTTCTTAAGTTTCCAACAAGACCAAGATACAAATTTTCATTAAGTGTGCAGGTAATTAAGCCATTTCTACTGAACTGTATCAAAGCTGGAAATCAAACTGACATGCTGTAGAATTTGAATTTTTACTCCCAATTTCAGAATTGAACATATATCAATATTTATATGATTTTGGGGTAGGATTTCAAGATCTACAAGATCATATTTTTTGCGAATCTTAATTCGAACCACAGAGAACAGAATCCAAGCATGAACACACATCAAAATTTCAGCTTTTCAAAGAGATTGGTTTTACTAAGAATTTCACGGGATATTTTGTGAAATTGGAACATAGCTTATGAAATTTCATCATCCCTAATTCAAATTAAGTAAAACATGCTATAAAAACAAAATAACAACAATCAATTTAATAGAATTCCAAATCCAAGAGATTCCTACCTCAAATCTTCAAATTCCTCTTCTCTTCTTCTTCCCTCTTATAGCTAGCTTGAACACCTTCTAATTAGAGATAGAAATTAGGGTTTTTATTTGTTAAATGAGGGAGAAATGAAGAGAGCGGTGGCCGGCCCTATAGGGGTGGAGAGGGGAAGAGAAAGAGCGAAGGGGAGAGAAGATTCAAGAAAAGAAAAGAAAAAGATTTCCTTTTAAGATTTCTACACACTTCTTACTTGCTCCATAAGCCATGTTTAACTTAAAAAGACTAAAAATACCCTTCCATAAATGCCCCTCAACTTTTCCTTATTTACAAGTTTGCCATTACTTTATGCACCTACCAATAAAGTATGTATACACAGCAAATTTAGTCCAAATGACCGTTTTGCCCCTGACCTTTCTAAAAATTTACGGGGGTTGCCATTGACCCCAAACCCTTTTCACACTTGCATGGCTCTTCCTACACACATCCATGCCTATCCATGCATGCATACACGCATCTCACACACGCGTCTAACACATTCCTGTTGTTTGTACCCACGACGTCTTTCACACTTCTCTTGCCTTCACACTTCGCATTCATTTCCCTTAGTCACGTATTACGGCCTAATTCCCCTCGCACAACGTCATATACACCGATATCTTCGTTTATCTCATGCATACATATGCACCATAGATAGAAATACCATGCGTATTCAATAGAATACACGTATAGTGCAAAATAGGGCATGACAATATCCGATGTGGGACTAGTACAATTAGAGGAAAAATTCAATGCCAAAATTGCTCTTCACGAAGTCCAATCTTTGGCCAATTGTTCCTCTCTTACCGTCAGGCCCCAAAGGCGATGACATTCATCATTTCGAAGAGCATTGAACGGTGAATGCATAAATACAAATGGTGCACGATTTCGAGTCCGTTTGACCCTTCAAACGTACGCGCAAAGTTGGCCCAAAACTGTAGAAAACTGAATCTGGATAGATTTGAGTCCAGATTCATTCTTTCTTTGAGCAATTGTTTCTTCATCACCAGTGATCCCTCGAAGGCATACAATATGTCATTTCTAAGGGCTTTACATGGTGAACGTATAGAAACAAATAGTGCACAATTTCGAGGTCGTTTGACCCCTCAAATGTGTCATAAAAGTTGACCCCCTTCCAAAAACCAAATCTGGAAATTTCCAGCCGGTTTTTGACAAGGTTAACCCCTAGCCAAGTGCCCCCCATTTCATAACAGGTTGCATTAGACTCGAGCTTGTGCAGCCGGTCCGGGACATTCCTAGACCCACGTTTTCTTGAATGGATCCTTTCTATGCATTTGTGCGTACCACGTCATATGCAATCTAAAGCTTCCTTCGTAAACCCTGTATGATATTATCAATTCTCATGAATCATATGTACTATCTCCATTAACTACCTATTACTTGACGAAGGTCTCACTCTGTATGAGACCCTACAGCCTGACCCTACTACAGGTGTGGCTCAAAATCCCAGACGGTAGTGACCACAAGCAACAGGTGACGTCCCTGTTTTGGTATCATAATTATGTGGTCGGCCCATTAACATGAGTATTGTCGGAACCACCCTGGCTGTTTCTGTGATGAAATTCTGTAGTTTTAGTCCCTTCGTCATAATTATGTCGCTTAACCAAACCTAGGGTATGGTCAACTGTCAACCCTAATAGCTTGAAATCGGTTAGTCTCCATTGATTTTTAGTTTATTAATGTTGGACTTCTTCCAACATACTTTGGCCAAAGTTTTCACTAAGGACCGAACTAACACATGCGACACTAACTCCCCAAAAACGAGAGAGACAAATTCTCTCTTGGTTATTACTCTCCTCGCACTCTTCAAGTGTCACCCTACCAAAGACCTTTCAATAGGGCTTTCCCCGAAGCTAGATCAGAGATTTAAGTGACACAGTTCATGTACAGGTTCGTACAATAACCTCAAGTCTAAGGACCAACTTGCCTATCATAACTGAAAGATATCATTGACAGATAAGTTTATGTTAACCATGTGATAACTCTCGTTGGGTCGTTTAGTGAACTCATTCTTTAATGAGCACTTGTGTCTCGTCTCCGACTTCGGAAAGTCGAACGACCATGAGATCATTGTCACCAATCCATGGTGAAGACAAAGACACAATGGTTTATCCGATGTATCGATATCCTTTTCTCGAACATCTACGACTACGAACAATTTTTGACTTATGCTACAAACGGCCAAAATTCTCCATGATCGAGATCTCCATCTCGATACTTGTTTAACCTCGCATTAAGTTTTAGGACTTTACCTAAGTTCTAATGAAGACTACATTATTATTTACTTAGGTAAATTTTTACCAAATAGTTTATTGTTATTTTGAACAAGATGTTTGTACATATACATAGAGATAAATTGCATAAAGGGCACACACATCTCTGAACATCTCGTACTTGCACTTAGGCCCCTTTATCCAGATATCTCATACTGCATTTACACGTAAGTCTCTCCAGACTTCATGTAGTAGAGCCGTTGTGAGTGAATCTGCAAAACTATCTTCTGTGTATACTTAAGGAGTTCTATGTTCCCGCTCGCATTTGAATCTCATCCAAATCATTTTCTCGGTCTCTTGGAATCTGTAACATTTGTCTTACCTGGAACTCTTCTAGCTCATCGTCTTCACTTGGGGCTAAAACAACATTTTTCATGTACACTACAAGAATTATCCAAAATAGTCATTGGTTATCTGTGCAATTCATAATAATTTTTGATAAAGTGTCAAACTGTTTGACTACTTTATCAAAGCATATGTTCCGGCTCCTTGATGCCACACATGCCTTTTATTCGCTCCTACTGACCTTAAGAACCTTCTAGCCGATTCATGCAAAGTTGGTATTCTAAATCATATTTAGAAAAACAGACTTTACATGCATTTTCCAAATTTCATAGTCATCATGAGAAGTGGCATCGAGTCTGATCTGAATAGAAATGTACACTACTGTTGGTAAGAAAATTTCATCATAATCCATTTATAGGGGTTCTTATAATAATCTTTCTCAACCAGCATAACATGCACTTCTCTATTTTTCCTCTGCACTAATCTTCTGTCTTGAAGATTCATTTGCAGCTAATAGGAACACTTTCCTTGGGCACGTCTTCTAAGATCCATACCCTATTTACATGCAAGGACCCTCTTCGGATTGCATCAAGCTATTTCTCAAAGTCTCTACCCCGAATGACATCTTGGAAGTTGACTAGGCCATCATCAAATATGATGTTTTACTCGACTCCTTTATCTTACGATAAAATTGAGGGGCTCGAGTAATCATGTGACTTCTTAACGATTGATTTAAGCAATATCATATTTACTGGTTCCGACAGATGTGTTTTCCAGTTATTCTGGATTAAGCCACTTGATTTACGTAGAAAAACCACATACCTTAATGTATTTTAAGGTTATGTTTCCCATTGTTCCATATCATATATGGAGTAATTGACAAGAACCTTGTCAGGACCTTATCAAGAACCTAGGCACTATTATCTTGGGCTTAACCCAGAGGGAAGATTGTTACTCGGAGTCACTTGCCATGTATCACACCATGTCTAACAGAGTGCGATTCATGATCTTTAACACACCGGTGTGTTAGACCTGAGAGAAAATCTCATTTTCTTTTAATTACGCAAGAATTGCATAGCTAAGTATTTGTCGCTTTGATCTAATCGAAGAAGTTCAAATATTTCTGCCATTGTGTTCTCTATTTCATTAATATGCTTCATGAATTGCTCAAAGGCATTAGACTTGTGTTTCATCAAAAACATATGTCCATACCTTGAGTCATTCTAAGTAAACATAATAAAATAAGAATACCATATCCTGGCTAATGTAGACTTGGGTCCGGATACATTCGTATGTACGAGACCACGAGTTCTCCAACTCATTCTTCAATTGTCTTACAGAAGGATTTTTTGTCATCATAACTTTGAGACAAGACTCACAAGTGTCTTTCGACTCATAATACGAGAGGTCCAGAGAGCCCTATTTATGTAACTTGCAGATTCATTTCTCTTCGGTACGGCCTAGTCTATTTTATTATAGATTGATTTTACTACTAACTTGCGCATTCATGTATTAACACTTAATACAATATCATTATACAAAATAATCACACCGTAACATTGCTTCATAAGCAAAGTGACGACATTCGCCAAAATGTGTTAGACGTCCACTATGGCCCAAGAAACAACACTTGCTCCTTTTCCAACATATAGGACAATCTTTTCTTTTGTATAACAATTATACTGAAACTGAGACATCAAATATGTCCAATTCTCGGTTCCTCCTACTATGCAGTTTCTCATTATAAGCAAAACATTCTTTCTTAACCGACATTCCATAAAACCTTCTCCTTTCTAAATCACATTTAGACAAATCCCAACACGAATATTAGCTATGCAAGCATCTCATGCATCTAAACACTTGAGCTTTACAACCTTGAGTTGGCTCAACAAGTTGCTTGACTCGAGATCTGATTTGGATACATGGTCTTACACCACTCATGTATTCATATCCAAGTCAAATAGTTTGCACAAAGTTTCGAACCTTGCGGATTGAAACTGTTTTCCATATAACCTTGAGTTTACTCAATAAGTTGTATGGAGAAACATGCTTTGAACATCAGAATGTTCAAGTTGCTTCTGGAGCATATAGTTCATAGAGGCGAGTGACAAGTAGCGTGCTTTTATTGTGCTGGACCTAGAGCTCAAGGAAATCATTATCCTTAAGCCAGTGCTAATAAGGACACTTTAAGGGATGGGTCAATGAGAACATAGTTTACTCTATCAAATTGGATTTTGAGTTGATATTCCTTGAACAATCATTTTGACCAGTAAGCATATTCTCTTAGGATATTGTGATTTGGATTCCATGCAGTAAAACATAAAACTACCCTAGTTAAGCATATGTTCAATTTAATATAGATAGAATGGTTTTTATCTAACTTTATCCTCCCACTATTTTATCCATCATCTTAACCCATATAGATGAACGACTTTTGACATTTGGTGGAAAAAGGACCTAACCACCTTGAGTTTCACAACCTTGAGTTGGCTCAACAAGTTGATTGACTCTGCCATCAGTAGATGGCTCTTCATCAATCACATTGTATATGATTCCATTATCAGTTTTTACCCCTAGTCACTTATGACCTTGAGTTAGCTCAACAAATCATAATGACTAGTCTAGTCTGACCCTTGCTTTCTTGTACAGTCCTAACTTACACCGGTGCTCGGTTATGTTCACGATGCGACGGTTTGGGTTAAGTTAAATTGCATCAAATGTTGAATGGAATTGGTTCCTAAAAGATAGCCATGTTATAGCTTGAATTGACTCAACAACTATAACATGAATCCCTAGTTTCCAAATTCCTAAAGCAAGGAGGGCTACGACAAATCTTGAAAAAGATTTTCAACGTAATTAACTAGATATAATCGACACCGTCACATTATGATAATAGTCATTCTAGTTTGATCCAATCGAATACGGTCAAGTAGCTTTAGGAGTTTAGGACCACTATCCCGAACCAAGACTGGGGTTATCCAGAGCCCTAGTGCAAACGATTCTAGACACCGTTACGTGTATGACTTAAGAATTGCCATTATTAAAATGTGCCCTTCTCGATTTAATTTGGGTTACCCTTACCTTATCCTATAAACTAGGTGCATTCTAAAACTAACATTTTAGGATCAATAACTTTTATTGTATTTGCAATCCTAATCAACTATTAGGGAGTTTAAAATTATTATCACATAACAATTTATGTTTCATAATAATTTTGTTTTATTAATGGCTATCCTAATCAGGTATTAGGATTCTAAATAATTTAGACAAAATGTACACGGATCATAGCAACATTAATAAGTCACCACATGATAATCTCAGATCTACTCTAAATTATCATATAATTAAAGAAGATCTAACTTATTATCATGTAACAATTTAATTTATTAATGGTTATCCTAATCAGGTATTAGGTATTTAAACAATTTTCACATAATATTTAGATCATAACAGTATTAATCATAATTATCACATAATTATCCAGATCTACTTTTAAAATTATCACTTGATTTAAAGAGATCTAATTTTCAAAAACAATTTTTTCGAAAATAAAATAAAACCATCATAAGAAGATTTCAAAAAAGAATTTTTTTAAATAGCTAATTATAAACCTCAATCTTATGGAGAAAAATGCTGAATCCTTTGCATTTTATAATTGCAATAAAATTATAAATCATGTAGACATGGCTCTAATACCATTGAAGGGTTTTCTGTGATTCTTTAGGCATACAATCGACGTCTGGCCTTGGTCGAACAGACGACGAAAAGAAATAAGCAGCAGAAAAATAAACTTAAAACCATTTTAAGAATGCCCTAATGAAAACACTAACCAGAACATCTACTATCTCGGGGTGGGTCTGACCAACCCCTAAAAATATATCTATAAAACTACTGCAATTAAAAACACATGAATAATAAATGACGTACTTTTGTTTTGCACGTTAGCAGAACTTCGATCCTTACGAACCAATGCCCCACGTTGGGGCTGAACCGCTTCCCTTGAGCCACACCGTGTCCTGAGGCAAGCAATCCCTTGTCACCAAGCCAATCACGTGCTCAAGAAAGTTTCACCTGGATTGGATCCTCCGTAAAGAATTCGGATTTGATCCGAACTCCTTCGTAGTCTTGCTAGGACCCGAACAGGAGCAGGAAAGAAAAGAGAGAAATCACGAATAATATTTTGGCATATTCGATCTCGGTGTGCTCTTAACTTTTGAGAGATCCATTGATCCAAGGCTTGGTGCAAGTTTCAAAGAAGAGAGTTAGCCCTTATTTATATAGGGAGTTGACCCATCCTACTCTCAAAATATCCGATGTGGAACTAATACAATTTATCGAAGAAATTCAATGCCAAAATTGCTCTTCACAATATTTGGCCAATTGTTCCTCTCTCACAGTCAACCCCCAAAGGCGATATCATACATCATTTCGAAGAGCATTGAACGGTGAACACATAGAAACAAACAGTGCGCGATTCCGAGTCAGTTTGACCCTTCAAACGTACATGCAAAGTTGGCCCAAAACTGTAGAAAACTAAATCTGGACAGATTTGAGTCCAGATTCATTCTTTCTTTGAGCAATTGTTTCTTCCTTACTAGTGATCTCGTGAAGACAGGCAACATATCATTTCTAAGGGCTTTGCATGGTGAACACATAGAAACAAACAGTGCACAAGTCTAAGGTCGTTTGACCCCTCAAATGCGTCGTTAAAGTTGAACCCCAACCTAAAACCGAATCTGATAAATTCAGCCAGTTTTTGACTAGTGTAAACCCTACCTAAGCGTCCCCCAAATTCCATAACAGTTTGCACTAGACCCGAGCTTGTGCAGCCGGTCCAGGACATTCCTAGACCCCCGTTTTCTTGAATGGATCCTCTTTATGCGTTTATGCATACTACATTATATGCAATCTAAAGCTTGCTTCGCAAACCCTGTGAGATATTATCAATTCTCATGCATCATGTGCACTATCTCCATTAACTACCTATTACTTGACGAAGGTCTCACTTTGTGTGAGACCCTACAGCCTGACCCTACTACAGGTAGGGATCGAAACCCTATACGACAGTGACCACGAGCAACAGATGTCGTCCCTGTTTTGGTATCATAATTATGTGATTGGCCCATTGACATGAGTATTTTTGGGATCACACTGACTGTGTCCGTGATGAATTCAGCAGTGTTAGTCTCTTTGTTAATATCTTGAAATCGGTTAGTCTCCATCAGTCTCTAGTTTATTAATGTTAGACTTCTTCCAACATACTTTGTCCAAAGTTTTTATTAAGGACCAAACTAACACATTCTTACTGTTATTTTGAACAAGATATTTGTACATATACCTAAAGATAAATTGCCTCAAGGGCACACACATCTCTCAACCTCCAAACTTTGATAAACCCATCCTTAGCTTTATGAATCCTATCTTGATGATGAGTGACCTTAGCCTTTTGAGTGGTCACATTATAACCTAGACCAAATTTGATAGTGGAGGGTTTTTGTGAGCGAATCAAGCTATCTATCTTTTCGTTACACTTATTAAACGTATCCATATTTCTACACAAGTCATCGTGCTTTGCCTTAATGGCGGTCAAGGTATTCTCTATGTCACTAAACCTATCACCTAGGTCTTTAAGCTCAATGCTAAGTAATTTATTCTTTTCAATCAATTCATTATTATTGCTAATCAATTTTTAGTTTTCCTATTTAATTTTTTCTACTTCAAGATTGGGAGAGTTAGCTTCACAAGTTCTATGCTTATTTTTTAGAGTCAAAAACTCTCTCAAAGTGTCCTCATATTTAGCATACAACTTTTGAAACTCTTCTTTCCAAACATACTCATTATCATCACTATCCTCATTATCACTAGAGTCGGAGTTAGAGTTTACCTCGTTGTTACTTCTAGCCATGAAGCACATGTAAGTCCTCTCATTCTTTTCTTCTTCTTCTTCCTTGGAGGAGGATGAACTTTCATCATCGCTTCTATCTCAAGCCACGAAAGCTTCTCTTTTTGGATTTACTCCCTTGTATGGTTTCATTTTTCACGTCCATGTGTTCTTTCTTAATGGGCAATCCTTCTTTATATTACTTGGAGTGTCACATTCATAACAAACACCAATTTTGTCAGATAGTTTTTTATTACGAAATTTGAGCTTACCTAACTTGATCATTTTTCAGAAGCCATTTGTTATGAGGACAAGTTGGTCCTCAACTTCATCCCCAGATGTTTTAGATGTCGAAGCTGCTTTGAAGGTCTACATTTTTGCTTTGCTCCTTGTCTTTCCTCTCTTGCATTTGGCGCTCATATGCCATGAGACTACCGATGAGCTCTTCCAATGAAAGTTGGGCGAGGTCGTTGCCCTCCTCTATGGCGGATGCCTTTGATTGCCATTCAGGTGTGAGGGATCGGAGGATCTTGCATACATGGTCCTCTTGTGTGTAGAGGTTCATTCCTAGGCCTGTAATTATGTTGACAATTTCGGTGAATCGTGTGTAAATGTCCTTAACAGATTCACCATTATCCATCAAAAATTGTTCATAACTGCCAGAGTAAAGAGAAGATTTAGAAGTTTTTACTTTTTTGTTACCTTCATGGGTCACCTCAAGCATTTTCCAAATTTGATGTATGGAGGTGGCCATAGAGACTCAGTTGTACTTTGTTGTGTCAAGTGCACAAAAAAGCATTGACATGGCTTTGATATTGAGTGCAATCATGTCCTTCTCCTTTGATGACCATTTCTCTTCTTTAGGCTTGGTTCTACGTAGGGGTTCTCCACCATCTTCCAAAGCATAAGAGTTGGAGAGAAAGTACACCTTCATACGATTCTTCCAACTTCCATAGTTAGATGAGGAATGATGGACGAGTGGTGGATGCGCCTTTGGGGAATTTACCGTCGGTTGATGCCATAATGTTGGCTCTGATACCACGTGTTGGATCCTATAGATGGCAAAGAAAACACTGGAAGGGGTGAATAGTGTTTATGAAAAATTAAAGCTTCTCTAGAAATTTCTTTCGAATTAGATCAAAATTAGTGTTACCTAATTTTATCGTAATCAACCAATAACACTTGCAATAATAAAGATGCATAGTAGAAATGAAGTGCAAGTAAAAGAGATAATGATACAATTCACAAACACACAAATTTTATCCTAGTTCATCCCTCCCGGGCTACATCCAGTCCCCAAAACTATTTTGGGCTTTGAATCCACTATTTAAACAAATAGTTACACCACTTCACCTACAATGAAGATTTTACCTTGTCTCCCTACAAGAGGGCTTTTACAAAAACACTTTGCCTCCAACAAGGATTTACACTCACGAACCCATGTGAGAAATTCTTACAAAGATATTGAAGTGTTTACAATCAGCTATAACCTTGAATGGAGATCTTGTGTTGAAGTGATGTTATAGGTGATGAATCTTGACTCCAAAGAGTATAAGTGAAGCTTAAGAGATATCAAGAAAGTTGGCCCAAGAGAAGATTAAAAACTTTTAAAAGTTTGGATAAGAGATGAGGATTTAATGCTTAAAAGCTTTGGAGAAGAAAATCTTTTTCTCTTTAACATTGTGGCAATAAATAATCTACCAAACCCTCGGCAAAAATCAACTTATAAAGGGATGAAAAACTGTTGTAAATCTTTCCAAAAACACCCCTTCAACGGCGAGAAAAATCAGCATTGTGAAAATCTTGGAACTGTGTTTTCTGAGATGTTACAGCAAAGTAGTCGACTACAGTGTTAAGAGTAGTCGACTATCTAGTCAACCGTAGTCGACTATTCTTATAGCTATAGTTGACTACTTTGGGTTACAGAGCATATCCACTATAAAGTGGTCGACTTCGGTGTTAATAATAATCGACTATTTATCTGATATATGGATACAGCTCTAAAAACTTAGGAAAACATTTTAAAATCATTTTATGTGTGATCCTAAGTGTGTGTGAGCTAACAAGGTTTTAACATGCTATGATAAAATAGATAAAAATACATCAAATAATATATTACCATGAAGTCCAAAGACGTATTTCCATGCTCTAAGCTCATTGCCTAACTTCGTTGGTTCTTTGGCCTTAGTTTAGCTCACCAATCCCATTGAGTGCTTCTATGATATGATTTGAATTCCTACACCAAAGTTAGACGAGATGTTTTTTAATCATCAAAACTATATGTGGTGACACAATATCTAACATGGAATTCCTCTGAGATAATCTGGGTCTTATGGTGACAGATTCTACGCAGTCCAGTCCCTTTGTCATCACTAAGTCCCTAAAGTGTCTAGGGTATGGTATCGAGTCAAACCACACTGCACCTTAAACCCTTCGAGTCAAATGTGATCGCATAGTCAATGGTTGGATGACATTAGTTAACTCTTTAACAAGTTCATCTCCTACACTGGACATGGATTTACTATAGATCCATTTACTCAACTGTAACACTAACCTCCAAATACCAGAGGAGATGAATCCTGACATCATGGCCACTCCCTTCATATGCTTTCAACTATACCCAGCAGATATCTACATGTCAGCTATAAAGCCAACATTTGATATCTACCAAATTATAGTCTTTCACATGCAAGGTGCTTTAGTACATCCGTGGTCAAATGACTAAACTGCAACTACTGCCACTAAAGATTTTCTGTTGACATTCAGAGTATAGTAACCATACAGAAGTATCGCTGGCAAGTGTTCTACAAACTTGTTCTCACAACATGCACATGTGCATTATCTAACGATGTCTCCACAACGAGTGACTCTTGAGGCCCGTCACTACCATCCAATGGTATAGATCAATGTACACGGGTCTAATCGGAATATCAATGTCCAGTCTCGATATTCCTCTGACCAGGAACAGGTTTGGACATATGATCAACAGACACATTGGCCTCATTATCATGATCTCCATCGTGATCACAATGTTCCTCTCATAAGTTATGGGACTTTTTCCATGCATCGTATTATCACAATCAATAACCATAAGATTTAACATAGATGATATCATAGATAAAGATTACCAGATAGCTTACTATCATTTCACATGAGATGTCTCATTACAATTACAATAATTGTCTAAAGGGCATATATTTCCCAATAGCTTCTACCATGGTCCGGTCATTACCGGTGGCGCTAAAGAGAGATATCAACAATCAAATTGCAAATCGGCTTTAGATCTCCTGTGACTACCGTCAGATCAGCTAATAAAGTTTGCCTTGACCTTGGGACCTGAGAAAGAGAAGATGATGATATGCGGTCAAAGATAAAGTGAAGATGAATGAGAGGGTAATTCCATAGCTACACCCTCCCTAATATTTTAATGTGGGCTAATTTTAAGAAAACTATCTTTACATTTAACCTTTTACCCAAAATACTACACCGAAAATGGAAAATAATAGAAAAATAGGAAGAAGTTCATTTTCCTGTTCTGAGTGAGGGAGGCCTTTGGCCTACCCACCTCTCTATCCCTCAATTACTCCCCACTACTTAGTAGTGGAGACCCTTGGTATACCATTGATATGAATATATAGAGGACCATGGATATGAGCCATGTTACTCTTTCTTTGAGTTTATCCAACACGTTATCAGCACGACGATGCTCTGAAGATTTTTTCCGCGACAACTCAAGAGGGAGACGATTCGCGGAAGCGCGCGGAAGCTCTGCCGAATCGTGATGGAAAAGTTTTCGTAAGACGATGCAAATGCTTCGTAGGACACCATGGATCTAGAGGTATTTTTAGATTTGATCAAATTTTTTTCTCACGATCATGGTGATTGTTGGCATATATCTAGTTTTATTTATATCAAAAGCATTTTTATGCCCTATATTATATTTTAGATCTAAAACGTGATCTTAAGGATTTAAAGACCTAATCACAATGTAAAAACTTCATTTTAAAAAAAAAATCTTGTGCAAAAATCTTGATGCCATTGAAATTAAAATTAAAATTTTATCGATCCCGGCCAGAAGCCGTCGCATCCCAAAATGTCCTTGGATCCCAACTTAAAGTTTTTGGATTTGGCCACCAAACGGCTATATCAATTCTGCTACTGGCCCGGAACAAATTCTAGTAAACTTGCAACCCTATGGAAAGACGTTTTGTATAGAACCAGAAGATGAAAACATCATCCTGTAGATGACTTATCATCCTGCAAATGAGAACTTCATTCACCCGAAGTTGATGAAGAAACATAAACAATTGCATTCCACTATATACGCCAACTGGTTGTATGGCTGCATACTGAAGACCTTTTCCCCTAGCTCGAAGAGGGGGAGAATATCCTAGGTCCTGAAGTGTCCAACTCCTTTATCTAGCCAACTGCACGTGTCTTTATAGAACATTTGCAGTAAAGCTGTTAGCCAGATACAGTGCAGCGCCTGCAGCGTAACACTGGACAATGGATACATAGCTTCTGCTCTATCTCCAAGGGTCAAGGATCAGAAACCATGGAAATATATTTGCATATGCAGGTTAAAGATCATCGCGATGACTAAGCACAAAATGAACAGCCACCTCCTGAAGATCTACACAGCATCATCCTAAGTCTACATCATACTTCAATTCCGAGAAGCTCATCATGTAAGAATCAAATCAAATATATGCACAGCCAGATCCAGTAGTACCTTGCAAAAACAGTGACGACTGGGTCAAAGTCTACAGAGATGGAGCCATCTGTCAAGTTCGCAGAGCATACCACGTCAGAGCTCCCTTAGTTTCAGCAGCTTCCAGATATGTGTGCAACTTGTATAGATGAGTGATTATTGTATTTTGTTTTTCTTTTCGAAATTTTATGAAAGATGTATAGATGCTTAGGATATTGGTGTATAGATACATATGATATCTACAAGCCTGAAGCTTGTATGGTTCAGCGGGAGTAACCTGTGGGTTGTACTCTTTTTCATTAAGCTGTTGGTTTTTTCCACTGGGTTTTCCACAGCGAAGTTTTTAACGAGGCAAACACGATTACTCTGGTCTAGAAGTATCCACCCACTTAGCTTTATACACTAAGACCAAAGAAATAGATGGATAAGGGGGAGTGTTATGAGTGAGGGAGGCCTTTGGCCTCCCCACCTCTCTATCACTCAATTACTCCCCACTATTTAGTAGTGGGACCCTTGGTATACCATTGATATGAATATATAGAGGACCATGGCTATGAGCCATGTTACTGTTTCTTTGAGTTTATCCAACATTTCCCATATTAATCTCTTATACAATTCAATTCAGGACCTAATTTGAATTTTGTCCTATGTGGCAGTTTTTGTCCTACGTGTCTCGATTTGTCCTATGTGTCTCAAAAAATATGACTAGGACAATTCCCACTTAAAACTGTTTAAAAACTGCTTAAAACTGTTGTCACGGTTATAATAACTGCTTAAAAACTGCTCATTTTCACGTTCTCAACAATTCCCACTTAAAAACTGTTGTCTTCATCGTTCCCTCAACTGCTTTCTTTCCTCTCCATCCCACAAACTTAACTCCCATGTCTTCTTCCGCTCAAATCACGACGTCATCCGTTAGTCTACTCCATCTTCTGATCTCTGGGGTTTTCAATTTCATGAAGCAGTCTCTCCCGTCGCCTCCGGCGATCGAGTTCGCCTCACCTTAAGGCATGGTGCATATTCTTCGATTCCCTTTATCTCGTCTGATCTCGTGATGTGAAGAGTTGGACAAATTCATTGCGTCCAGTGATTTATACTTTACTAAAATTTGTGTGGCATTCATTTCTATGTCGCAATTACAGTTTTCTCTACTTACATTTTATGTGCGTTTGAACTTTTACGCTCTTCGAATTCGATCTGCCTGTAAAAATAGGAGCTTTGGGGATTTCAAACTAAGTATAGACTCGACCTCTTTTAATTAAGCTTCCTCTCTCACATTCCTAAATGCATTAAAATTGTTCCTTTTGATTCAGTTTAACCGAATGCTTTAGGGTTTGTACTAACCTGTGCTCCCAAATAAATTAATTCTGTTTTTATATTGGTCTTTTGAAGGTGTTTTTGAATGAATTAATGTTATGCCTTGGGAAAAAAATTAACTCCAACTGATTGTTTGAAGGTGTTTTTGAAGGTGTTTCTGAATGAATTAATGTTCATTCTTTCCATCGATGAACCAAACAATGAGGTTAGTTCACTCCGCCAGTTCTCTGAATAAGTTTAGTCCCTGATTTTGGTTTGGCTAAGATGAGATAATCAATATGTGGTTGTTTGGGACAATCAAACAGGGGCACCACGATGGCTCTAACATTCTCCAACCGAACCAGCGTTTGTCACTTGTGTATACTTGCAGAATAGTGTATCCATAATACATTTATCTATTAATAATAAATCATTTTGTTTCAAGCAATATATGTTCTATGTGATTATATATATCATGATTAACGACCAATTCTGTTTTGCATCACAACTTGGAACCCAATGCATTCTATCAACAATTGTATTGCTGATTTATTAGCATGTCATTAATTCATAACTTAAGAATTCTCCCGTGTTTGTTTTACGTGCTGCCACAAAGTGCACAATGCATCCAAAATGTACTACAAGGGCCATAACACAATGTTAACAGTTCATTCATGATTTAGTAAGAAATCTTAGCTTGCAATGCCCATGTATGTCTTGATTCTAGGGGTTGGACTTCATCATTTGAGGATGGGGTGTTTCAAGCACCCATTCATTCTGATCATCATGAATATTTGCAAAATCAACTTATGGTTTCATTTCAATCTCAAACTTTTAATTCGGTTAAATATCGTTCCTTTTAATTGAATTTTGAATGAATGACTTAATTCTGTTTTTGTACGCTGTTTAGGTTTTAAATTCACTGTTAATTATGTTTTTCTAAATTTCAGATCATATTTCTAACCGCGTCTGCAAACAATTTCAAGATCATAATTGCTGTAAGTTTTGCTTAATTTGTTGCACATATGATACCATTTTGATGCTGTTTTCTCTATTTATGAGTTAATTTTCTTAAAAAAACTTCCAAGTGCCAATGAGACATGTTTGTATTTTGAGGAAGCTGCTTACTGGTGTGACGATTGCAGGCGGTAGGGTTTTTTTGAACATTTATTTCTACTCTCTCATTATCCAAATAAATGACAGGTATGCAATAATTTTTGGTGTTCTTAGCTAAATTTCATGGTAAGCGATAATTTTTTTTGTTGATTCTGTGTACGTGGGAAGAATTATATTGTCAATTAATTTGATGTTGATTCCATATGCGTGGGAAGAATTATATTGTCAATTAAAATAGGAACTTTCATCTGTACTCGGTTTGAAACAGTTACGTAAAATTGAAGCAGTCTTTGTGTTTGTAAACCATTATACACCGGTTTTTTAATATTTCTGATCCCCAGTTTGACTCTGTCTACTACTACTGTTTGCTTCTTTCTATACTACATGACCAGTGCCCTGTCTCTAATGCTAAAATGTGCTCTGTCTCTTTGCTAATGTTTATTCATTCTATTTGTGTTCCAGGGATTATCTCTTTGCTCTGTCTTTATTTGATTTATTGGGCAGAATTAGCACCAGTTTGTGATCCCCCAGCTTCTTTCCAAAAACTTGCTCGTAAGTATTTGTGTCTACTTTAATTAATCTGCATCATTCGAAATTACTTAAATGACTAACCCACGGGCCACGTTCGTTAATGTCGTCAAAAGGATGGGTTGCGACAATAGAACATGGGTATTATGACATCATTTAAATTTACTGTTTCTTGCTCCTGCTTTTAAATCTCCATCTCCTCATGACACACGTTCCTTTCTTAATCCCTAATCCCTAATTTGTATTTATGCATGGGCAAAACATCACTACTATTATAGAACATGTCATGTTTATTGAATGCGGATTAATAATAAATAGTTTTTATTAACTTTTTAAGCCCAGAAATCAAGTATTATGTTAGTTCATGACATCAAATTGAAATCCTAATTCTAATTAGAGTAATAGCCAAAATAGATATGTACATACCTTGAACTATTTGGACTAAGAAAAAATCTTTCTGTTTAATTGTTTCATCAACACATGCTTATTTTCTATGGCTATATCATTTGAAGTTTACATCTTTATTTGCTTTCATTTGAAAACAACTATTAATTACTTCTGTTTCTTAGCGTATGAAGTGCTGCTTTTAGTGAGTATTTTAGTAAATATTATAAAGTTTCCTGTCAGAGAACTAAAAATATACATTTTTTCCTTCAAATATTACTAAATATTCAAAAAATATGATTTCCATCCTTTTCATTTTTAAGTAACTGAAGGGGAGGTCAGAGAATATCAATGCAATGGCTCATTCTATATTTAGAAACTTTGGCCATGTTGATACTGGTTCCTGCCGAGCATTATATTCCATATGACAATAAACTTTTCTAACTTACCAATTTAGTCTGACATGGTCCTAATATGGTAACCATTGAACCATTATTATGCCATTATTATGCCATTTTAACTTACCAATTGATTCAGCATTTTTTATTTTTACTGTTTAGACTGCAAAATTCATGTGTGAACCATTATTATGCCATTTTAAATTGTCCAACAGCCCACATTTTTAGGAATGCAATAAAATGCTATATTTATTAGACATTATGACATCTGCATATCCAAAGTTAAGTGCATTTTAATGGCTAAATCATTTATCAAAGCAGTTTATCAAACACTATTATCATCTGAGAGTTTATCTACCCATGTTCTACAATTCATTTGAAGTCTAATAAAATAAGCTGAAAGTGATTGCACATTTTAATTTTCAACAGGACTAGACTCTTCTATAAGATTTTTATAAAAATTCGACCATACCAGATTTTTGGCTGTCTAGGTGGTATAAAACTGCAGGCCATTTGGGAATTGAATACCTGCAATAGTGACCATTGCTACTGTTGGAAATTAAAAGGGACAGCTTCTTTGAAGGTCAAAACTCCCAAATTTTTGAATGGTCGCAGAATGATTTATTTTACAACTGATAAGGGCATCACCTTTTGAAGTCTAATTATGATAATGTGACTATAAGGGGAATGACATGATGGGGATGTTTTAGTTCATCATGTTTTAAGATATCAGTAGTGTTTTCTTCAAGTTGAGAGTGGGTGAGTACTCTGTGTAGTTTGCGAGTGACCCTCATTTTGGGTTGCACAATTCACACCGATTTCTTTCGTTGTAACCATCCAACTATCGGTTTTATGAAAGTTTTCATAATTCTTACTTTTAAATCTCTTTCTGTATGGAAATATTAAAAATGCTGAATCAATTTGACCATTTTTATCAATTTGGGATGAAGTGTGAGCACAAAAAAATGATCTTGAAAAGGAGAAGATTTTTTAACACTCGCACATGATGCATTCCATGTTATTATTAGAATTATTTTACTGTAAACTGGAATTTTTTAACTAGAATGCAGCATTCGATGTTATTAGACATTGATGTTTATTGAATGCGGAACTTATTGATGTTTATAAAAAAAATTGGACGAATGGGATGGGGGTGGTCGTATTAGCTTTATAATTAAAATAGGTTCTGAATACACGGATCTTGCCCGTGCCCGGGTTTTCTTTTCGCACATCAATATTGCCCCCCGGGAGACGACTTCATCGCCATTCTATCGCCTGGGCGACGACTACCATGTCGTCATTTCACCCGTTAACTGACTGTCCTCCTCGGTTTAGCACCCGGGAATCGATCTTCGCCGTGCCCTACGGGCACGGGTTATGACGACATGGTAGTCATAACAATTCACGACCTTTTTTGAATTTTGTCCTACATGACAGTTTTGTCTCAGTCATATTTTGATTTGTTGATTGGGAGCCGGTAGGGGCTCCATGGGGGTTTGGTGGGGTTCTGGGCTTGGGTTTGGGGTGGGCTTTTGGTGATCTTTTTGCGTTTTAGTCCCTACTTTTCCTCCTTCTGCCCCCCTAACCCTCCTATCACACACATCCATGCTTTTTTTCATTCTGGCGACCGCTTCTCTGGGTGACGACTGCCTCCGTGCCCGAAGGCAATGACTAGTCCTCTCTATATTTTTCGTGTAATAATATTTTATGAAGTTGAAAATAATAGAAAATAATAGAAAATATTTTATGATCAGTGGCCTTATTTATTTAGACTTTTGTTTATTTATTTGGATAGACAAGTAATGAACAATGTCCCGGGTCCCCTTTGGATGGCATTCATGAATCCTAATTTTGCCAATCATTTTGCTCCTTTTGTCTCATTGCCGGCATTATCCTTGTATACAATTGGCATGTGTGGTCCAAAAAAACATTGTTTTCGTGCTTCCCCTGTCAACCACTCGCTCTATCGCGGCGGCCAACCCTTTTGTCGCCCTCTGGCTATGTTCTATTTTATTGGCTAACAATACTGTAATCAAAGATCAAAGGATCGCAGGTTTCTGAATCTGATCGGTTGAAAACAAAACAGAAAATGAGAGAGAGAAAACATTTTCATTTTGTCTTCGCCTGGCTATTCCTTGCCAATAATTGATCACGTTTTTATTTAACTTGTCGATCCTAAGATCCGAGTATCGTTAACCTTTGGAACAACTCGACTGTACTTGGTTGGAACTTGTTCCTGTTTTAAACAAGTCACTATGAGGAGGGAGGACGAACACATGTTTAGTGTGAAAATGATCTTACCTTATGATCCAACACTTAAGGTGCAGTCTAACATACCTGTTAAGGCCAAAAATGACCGAAACAATTGTGTTGCTGACGTGGATCCTTCGTGCTGAGTCGGAGCCTCGTCGGCTGGTTGGGTGGGACTCTAGGTTGGAAGAACCGGGGTCGTTGATGGATGATGGTTGACTTGCGATGCTCGATCGACCCTCGAGCGGTTTGTGTATCAATCGATCGAGGCTGAGGAGCTCTGTAACGACCCTCGCGTAGGGTCTAGACTGAATGATCTGCACCACAAGGAAGCGTCAGGGGGGTCAGATCTCGGTACCGGCACAAGTCCCCTCCGATGCTTAAATTAGAATGGGAACTTAAAAAAAGAGAGAAAGCTTGAAACAGCTGAGATCGACACACGGAGGTTTGTCTCAAATTTGGCGTCGCAAGCTCTTTTGTGGAAGAAATGTAAGAAGAATGTAGAGTCTATGTCTTAGATCTCGTACCTTGGAAGTTGGAACCTCCTCTATTTATAGATTCATGGGTCCTTTTTGTGATGTTGGGGGGATAACGGTCACCAATTTTGGTGCCATGATCTCTCCCTTTTAATAGGGGTAACCATAGCACACGTTCCCACTATTTATGAGCCCGCCTTCACACCCAAGTTCGATTGGTGGTAGTGCAACGGACGACTGGCAGGTGGGCTTTGACTGCATCGATATCGGGCTTCTCTTATGGGCTCTGTGGGCCTAAGTCACTCGTCGGATGAGCCATCTCGAGTGCCGGCCCGTTGATTCAACAATGGCCCATGTCGTATGACCTCAGAGAGTGTCTGTTGGGGTTAAGCAAAGTTACATTGCATTAATGGGGCACGACAGTCGAGGAATTAATACTCAAGTTCTAGGCGCCAAAACGCCCGCTTTGCTGATTTGGATCATCCGCCGGTTCAAAACCTAAAACGCTTAGAGTCTCGGATCTTCGACACGTGTTTCATCATGATGCTGTTGTTTGGCCGATATAATCCAGTTCCAATAAGAAAATTCGAAGATATCGTCTTCGTCGTTCTTGATTTAAATTTTCTCCCTTTGAAAAATGGCTTCATCCTCCGTTCCTGCTTCTGAGAGGAGTTTGGTTACCATCATGCAGAAGAAGAAATATGGGGCTATGGAGCCTGGTCTGATCGCTAATCTGAGATCCAAAGTTCGAGCCGACCAGATCCCGAATTTCAGAGAAATTATGTCCGACTTGACTATCAAATTCAGGTGCCTGGGAGGGACGAAAGGGTTCATCGTCCTGGCGATTGGGAAGTTGGTGTTTACATCAAAGCCTTCCAACGAGGGCTTCGATTCTCCATGCATCCTTTCATGTGCTACTTTCTGAGCACCCTAAACCTTTCTCTCTGCCAGCTGATGTCGAATGTCATAGGTGCACTGGTGAGCTTTATTGTACTGTGCATGATGAAGAGAATTGAACCGTCGTTAGGATTGTTCAATTACTTCTTCTCGATTCCTCCTCTCAAGACCCTGGGCTGGTACATGATAATGACCCGTCGAAGCAGGAAGCTATTTGATGATCTCTCTTCCTCTAATTCCAAATGGAAAGAGGAGTTCGTGTTTGTAGTCTTTCGAGGAGAGGCGAGCTTTTGCATCGGATGGGGTGTCCCTGATTTAGGTCCCACCGAGGACAAGCCTTTGTCTGGAGCGAAGAAGGAAGCCGTTGACGCATTGATGAGTCAGCCAGAGAATGTGAGGAAGATGAAGTGGCCGTGGTCTGACTTGGTGTTGCGCCATACCGTATGGACGAAAGGTCGATTCGATCGTGTCCATCAACTGTTCAATCTTCGTTCTCTGACTCAACATATTTTTCTTCTGTAGGCATGATCGGTCTGGAGCACCAGGTGGACCCTGCACCGAGGGAAGTAGTCGAGGCTTCTATCAGAGAGGCTGAGGAGAGCATGTTATCTCCTCGGGTGCCGTCTAAGGGGGAAAGGACGGCTCGATCGTTGGAGGAAATACCCATTGTCGCTAAGGGGGCTCCTCAGCTTGCCTGACTCCAGCGGAAAAAAGGAGAAGCCCCCTACCAAATTTGAGGTGGTTGCAGTTGAGGGACGTAAGAGAACGTGACGGCTTCGCATTAGTGACTCAGAGCGATCTGGGTCGACTGAAGCTGTGGAGCAGATTCCCCAGCATGAGCGGGGAGCTCTTCTAGAGGGATATTCAGGCGAGACCTGGACCCCTCTGGAGCTCCTTCCACACGAGGACTCCTGGCCTTGGGGAGGCTTGTTCCCTCCGGTGCGTCTGTCTGAGGACATTCCCGATGAATTCCGACCGATTTTGCTGGAGATTTGATGTGTTCGTATTTTCCACGTTTTTACCTCATGTTTTCATGGAATTTTCGACATCCAAAGTTCACTTTTATACATATTATCGTGCTTTTCACGATATATTCGATTTTCGTATAGAAATGTGGATTTTCAAGAACCTTGGAGCGATTTGGAGCAATTTTAGCACATGGACATATCCAAGCTATCCGAAGTGCCTATGGCGAGGTTCGGTAGGTGTTTGACGAGATGAAGAAGAAGATTGGAGGAGGAGAAGAGAAGAGGAGGAGAGAATGAGAGAAATGAGCTCTTACACTGATTTTCCCAGACCACTCAGTCGAGTGCATCAACACTCAACCTAGCTGACCTTCAACGCAAAAGAAGCTCCCTAAGCTGATGTGCACATGCCACTCGACCGAGTAGAAAGCCACTCAGTCAGCTCAACTCAGCCAACTACGACCAACTCCAATTCCTAATCAAAGTAGGATAGCACAAGAGTGACTTGACCGAGCACTTTAGCCGCTCGGTCGAGCTGAAGCCCGATCAAAATGAAGATTTTCAAAGGTATCCTCAACTTACTGTAGCTCGACCGAGTACTTCAACTACTCGGCCGAGCGGAATTTATTTCAGAGCAGCACTTTGAGCCTAAAGGAGCATCCATGAGTGACTCGACCGAGCACGATGATCACTCGACCGAGCTGCTCGCATATGAAGATGAACTAAGAAAGGAGAAGCGGCTGACCGTGTCATCACTCGACCGAGCGACGTCGCTACTCGACCGAATAGGGCGCCACAGCCCAACCATTTGCGGGCCCAAGAAGCCCTTTCTCCATATTTTTGTGGGATCCATCCCTATCGTATTTAAGCATAGTTTTTACCTTAGTTTTAGAGGAGGCTATTCAGATTTTATTTTCTTAGAAGTTCTTAGTTTTTCTTAAAGAGTTCTTGAGCCGTCACTATTGTTTTGAAGACAAGTAGATATTTGTATTGTTGTAATTTGCTTGGAATCTCTTGATCTTAATTCTCAGCGACTATTTGTTCGTCTTCAGTGCTTTGCTAACGATATCTCATCTCAGTATGCTTATTTCGATGTCTTTTATTGCGATCATGCTTTCTATTGTTATTCTACATGCTTTTGTTGATATCGCTATGAATTATGAGTAGTCGTCTCTAGGGCTAATGGATTAGCCCTAGGATCTTAGGATTTAGATGCAAAGTTAGGATTTTTACGTTGTTTTGGTATAAATGGATATGTTTTGATTGATCCACCAAGTTTGTAGGAGATCTCATATAGGGTTTATGATCCACGGGAGTGGCACACACTTTGGACGGGTATCATATGAACTTAATTAGACACGTTAGTGAATTCAATTAGAGTTTGTGATCCACGGTAGTAGCACGCACTTTGATGGTTTCCACCGACATCCTATATAACTAATTGATGACCTACGGAAGTAGCATCAATGAGAGCCATAAAACACAGATCGAAGCTCTAACCCACGGTGGTGATGTGAGTAGAGATTGAGAATAATTGTCGTTCGTAATGCACGGATTGCGCGTAAGGCCATCCACGGTGATGGAGCTAAGCATGGGATACATTAGACGAGTAGCACAACGGTGGTTGGCCATGAGTTCTACATTTTAGATGCGACAATCTCGTCCTAATAAAGCCAATTCAACGTAGAAATTGTAGCCTAGCATTGATATCTGACGATCCTAGTGGTGACTCCTATTGCCCTAGTTTTCATTCTATTGTTAATTAAGATAGTAACCATCGTGACAATCTTTCTGAGTACGCCAAACTAGCATTGTTCTGAGACTTTGAATAGATCTAAGATTATAAAAGCATCTGTCGTCCTATGGGTTCGATATTTTTCTATATTACAAAGCATTGACACCGTGCACTTGCGGTAAGTTTCTGGAGTTAAATTCGGAGCGCATCAAGCTTTTGGCACCGTTGTCGGGGAGGCAAACGGTTTTTACTTGAGTTACTTTCTTTGTTGAAGAACTTGTTAGTTACTCTTACTATCTCGTATCTATCCATATTTTTATTCTTTTTTTTTCCTTTGCTACTGACGTCTTCTCTGATTGTTTCTTGTGCATGAACACTCACCTTGGGGATTCGACGATTTAGTATTTGACCCCAAGATTGAAAGGACAGTGAGGCAACTCAAAGCAGAAAGGAGAAATCAAACTTTACAGAGTCAAATGGCAGAGATTCCTCCCCATTCTCCTCCACGTACTTGCAATGTTGAAGATTATATGAAGCCCAATCTATCCAGCATGTCTTCTATCTTAAGACCACAACTAGTGGGGGGGCAACTTTGAACTGAAAACGGGCTTGATTAACTTAATGCAGCATGACTCCTTCCATGGCCATCCTCATGAGAACCCCAATCATCATATAGATCCTTTCTTGGCAAAATGTGACACTTTCCAGGTTAAAGATGTGAACGGAGATGCCATAAAGCTACGTCCATTTTCATTTACTCTGAGGGACAAAGCGGCTAACTGGTTGAGGGTGAACCGCACGAACACTTTCAAAACTTGGGAGCAGTTGGCCTTGGCCTTCATCAACAAGTACTATCCACCGTCCAAGACGGTGAGGATTAGGGGGCGATCACGAACTTCAAGAAACTCCTGCAGTAGTCACTCTATGAAGCTCGGGAACGCTTCAAGGATTTGCAACATCAATGCCCACATCATGACGTTCCGGATTGGAATCTCATTCAGAGCTTTTATAATGGCCTCAAGCCCGACACAAAAATGATCATTGACGCCTCTGCAAATGGCGCATTATTGGCTAAGCTACTTCAAGAGGCCACGTCACTTTTGGAGCAGATGACCTCCAATAATCAACAATGGAGCGATGATCGCTCAACATCTAAAGGCACCAGTTCGGTCCATTCTGAGATAAAAGTAGCCATACATCTTGACGGGCAACTTGAGACCCTTTGCAAGCAAGTTGCAAGAATTAAGCAGAGATGGGACGCTATTCCAACTTCTTCCAAGGCTCTGGTATATACTACTTATGAAGATTACGCCGAGCAAGTGTACGCTCCAATAGAAGGGTCATGTAAAGGAATGGGCATACCATCGGAGCAAGTCAATTATATAGCGGGTGAGGGGTGCAATCCTAGACCTCAGTGGTCAAATCTGGTATGGAAATCACATCCTAGATTCTCCTATAGCAACCCAAACGGAGCTCTGCAACCACCGTCCCAATCGAGGCCACCTCAGCCACCTCAATAATAAGCACCACCTCCACAACAGCAGCAGTACGGATTCAGACCATCTGGGCCCTATAGACCATCGGGATATTTTAATTGTCAACCATATCGGCAACAACAATAACAATATTAACAGCTGACAGAACAAAAACCTGATGTGGAGGCGACATTAGATGCCTTTATGAGCACCCAAACGAAGATCAATTCAAAATTATCAGCCGCACAAAGGCAACTTTCGGCCTCCGTCGATAACTTGTCAGCGCAAATGACTCAATTTATGAAGGCTCAAGGGAGATTGCCATCTCAACCCAAGCCAAATCCAAGGGGACAAATTAATGCAATCGTGACAGTTATGACCAGAGGACGAAAGAGTATCGAAGCTGTGATGGTACCGGTCTCTAAGAAGGTGGATCAACAATCATCGACGCCTATACAAAAGGAAGATACCACTATTTCTGAACCCATCATTGCAGAGAACGATGAGAAAGATACTGATGAGCCATCTGCTACTAAAGGGAAAGAGGCTTCACCTACTGAACTACCTATTCCTATCACTACGGCACCGATGGACATTCCATCTTCCGAGAAATCTACGCCAAAGGATGCCGACAAAGACAAGGGAAGCCGTCCTCCACCTCCTTATCTGCAAAGATTATGTATGGCAAATCTCAATAAGAAATACGCTAAATTTATAGAGATTCTCAAGGGTGTTCACTTGAACATCCCTTTTATGGATGCGCTTACATAGATCCCCACATATGCAAAGTTTTTAAAAGACTTGATAGCGAGGAAGAGAAAATAAGAAGCAGTGAAATTGGTGGATAGTTGCACTTCGGTCCTCAAGAATACCCTACCAAAGAAATTGCCCGATCCCGGAAGCTTCACAGAGTCGTTCTCCATAGGCAGCATCCCTATCAATAGAGCGCTAATTGACTTGGGGGGCGAGCATTAGCATGATGCCGCTCTCCATCTTCAAGAGGTTGAATACGGGAACGGAGCTAGGTCTTGTCGGATCTGGATCTAAGCCTAGAGGGGGGTAAATAGGCTTATAAAAAATTCTTGTGCAACCCAAGAGAAATCACACTCAGTTATAATCACATGCAAGGTAAACAATACGCAATCATAGATGCACCGCAGATTTACCCTAGTTCGGTCGCACCCACGACCTACGTCCAGCCCCAAAGCAAATAATATATTAGAAATGTTACCTAGTACAGTCTGTAGCTAGAGCACACACTCTACACTCGTCTGGCTATCAGTACCTGCACATACCAAAGTGCTCAACAAAATTAATCCTAGTATATGCTCTCACTTGACTAATCCCAACTAGCCAAGTCCCTCTTGTCTAGCACCCACTTGACAAGACCCCAAAAGACACAAATAATGCCGTAAAGTTTCTCCTACAGAGATCTACACACAATCACAAATATAATGGTAAAGTAAAAGGTTCAGAAATGCTCAGATTGTGATGGCATGTCGTCCCTGTCATTCAGCACAGTATCAGCTTCAGTCTGACACAAACGGTGTCTCGATCTGACTCCTGGATCTCAAGATTAGGTTCGATGAACTTGAAGAGCAAACAGGTCTGTGTCTATAGCAATTCCAGTACAGACCAAATATAAGTCGGTCTGAGCGCACAGCAGCTCCTTAAAAAAATGTTTGCATGCAAATGCCACGTCAGCAAGCTCTTTTCTCTTCGTTCACAGCTCGGAGATGGGTTTGCATGGGCTTCTACTTCTCCGACGACTTCACTTCGACGGCGGCTCCTCGACTCCGATTCTGGCGGCCCTTCTTCGACGGTGAATGCTAAAAACCCAGTGGCGGCAACTCTGGTCCGACAACAGCGGTTTGAATCTGGCGGCAACTCAACTCCTGCGCGATGAAGAGGATGACGAGGAGAGCTCGTCGTTGATGGAAGTGGGGAGAGGTTCACACCTCAACGGCGACTGGAGGGCACGACATCCTTTAGGCTTCGAACGACGATGAGGGAGGGAAGTTTTGGTAGCAGCTTCAAAGTGGTCGACGGCCTTGAAGAAGATCAGTGCTTGGAGTTTGAAGTTGTCGACGGCAAGGGTGAACAGCTCAGTTGCGAGGAAGATGAACAACAGCTTTGGTGTGGTCGGTGATGGTCTTGGCTTATTGATGACGCGGCTCTCCCTCCTTGTTTGTTGGTGCGACAATGATGATCTTCCCTTCGAACTTGCAGTGAAGAGTCGACAATTGCTTGAGAACTTCTATTTGCAGCGAGAAGATGAAGTAGGAGATGGATCTTACGGCAATAGACTTTGGCTTTAGGATGGGATAATGAAGCTTTGGCCTTTGTTGTTCCTTGCGTCTAGGATGATGTGATGGTGAGGATTGGCTTGCGCAAGGAGAAGGAGAAGACTCTCCTTTGCATGAGTTACTTGATATGGCCGACCACTCTTTCAACCCTATAAGATGGGTTTTTATATGGCTAGGGTTTCAAGGAGAGGATTCGGCAAGGAGGGTATCCTAGCTTGGGTAGAATTCGGCTAGGATAGGGAGCAAATGATATCAATTTGAATCCCCTATGAATATGAGATAGAATCCCTTTGAATTGATCTTCATCTATATTAAATAAGATTTGACCTCTTCCACTCAATCCTCCTTTGACAAAGTCCATCTTGTTGACTACAAACTCCATTTCTTTGACATCTTAACCAAGTCATCTTGAATGTGTATAGCAATTTATCCATAGCTTTGACTTAGTTATCGTCATTTACATTCTCTCCATTCCTGCAAACAATTAACACACACATCAAATCGTTCATACACGTTTGTTATCATCAAACAAGCGGTCCTAGATCATTGCGTCCAACAGATCACACTGGCATGAGCATACAGTTGGCGGACCAGTTCGTCACCTCTCCATCTGTCCACATATGGCCTAATGTTACATAGCTTGGGGGAGAACCCATTTCATCCACGGTATTCATATCATCATTTGCATGCTTGTTCTTGCATTATACATTAGGACCATGCATTTGCATTCATTAGATTTTCCTTTTATTTTTGTGATTCTAGGATTTTTCTTTTATCCCTCCCACCCCACCCCAGCATCATTTTTCACCTTTCACACTTGTTCTCAGCAGTGAGGACACTGCTGTGTTTATCTTGAGAGGATGAATGCTATCGCTTTTTATTTATTTCCATATTATTTTGCATTTTTCACCTTATTTTTCCATCATTTTTCACACATTTTTTTCTTTTTAGCATCATATTCCTTTTTTTGGTGTGCATGCATGCTTGTTTTTATTTTATTCTATTTTCTTTTCTTTCCTTTCGCTAGATGAATTCTTTGTGATGATATCTCTTATGCTTTCACTGCCATCACGATCCTTATTTCCCATGCCATGATACTTAGAGTTATTTCATAATCTTACTCTTCATAAGTACTTGAAACTATATTTCTTTTGATGATCTCTCTAAGTGAATGCATGAAGCCTATTGAAACTGAATGTGTAAAGTAGTGTTTAGTATGCTTTCATTAGATATGCACCAAGATTCATACATCATTAGCATATCTGAAGCCTCGCTTTCATCCTTTATTTGCATTCTTGTTGCATGCTTGATATGATTACTGCTTGACTTCGTCGCTCATTAATATGATTAAGAATACACATGCGTATATATGAGTTTAGTTGATGTTTTATTTTACTGAACTGTTTGTGCACGCTTTTGAGTGAAACGAGCGTTATATCAATTTCTTCTCCACATATATCTTATATTATCTACATGTCACTCGATTTTACTCCCCAAAGCTATTTCTACAGCATACATTCTCAAAATTCCCTACCATTGCAAAATTTGCTCCAGAAAAGTACGAAAAGCCAAAAAGAAGCCAAAAAGTAAAAATACAATCCTACCGCTCTTACATAAATTCAAAAAGAAAAAGAAAAAAAGTTCAAAAAAATCAAAGGAAAATTCAAAATTCATTACTTGGAGCAATGTGTATACCCTTGGGAAAACCAAAACAAAAATCCCAAATCCATAAATATTCCTTTGGATGCGACGCCTCAATTCAAGCTTGGGGATGAAATCTTTTGAACAAATGAGTGAGCATGACATTAGAGTGGAGTTGTGCACGAACGGGAAAGTTTGATAATACTGAAATGTAGCGAAACAATTGAGTTATGGGGATTTCTTATGATTTGATATGAGTATGTGCATGTCATGACTTCTATTCTATTCTAAATTGCATGCTTGTTGTGAATTCTCCATGCTTCAGTTATAGCTTTTGATTGAAAAGTGTGTTGCCAATGTTGTGTATATTTGATACTATGAAACGCATGATGCAGATATAAGTTGATTGCATGAACTTTAGAGAGATCCCTTTTGGTCGATCTTAAACTCTCGAATACTCTATTCATTTAAGATATGAAATATCTTGATAGCATGTGATTTATTTTCTGAGTAGTTGTGATGTGTGGTGAATGGCACAAGATCTGAAGAATGATCTAGCATCCACCTCCTCTTCACGTTCTTTTCCTTTTTCTTATTTTTACTCCCCAGTGAACTTCATATTCGTCTTCCTCGAGGACGAGTATGAAATAAGCTTAGGGGATTTTGATGTGTTCATATTTTCTATAATTTTACTGCATATTTTCATATCATTTTCATCGTATAAAGTTCACTTTTCTGTACATTATCGCGCTTTTCACGATATATTTGATTCTCGTGGAGATTTATGGATTTTCGAGAACTTTGGAGCGATTCGGAGCAAATTTGAGACATGGACATATCCGAGCTAGCCAGAGCATCAATGGTAAAATCCACTAGGTGCTTGACGAGGTGGAGAAGAAGATTGAAGGAGGAGAAGAGAGAAGAAGGAGAAAGAGATCTTAAAGGAGCCTCCACATAAACTTCAGATTTCACAGTCAGCTCGACCAAGTGGAGTTGTTCACTCGGGCCAAGCAGCTGCACCCAAAAGAAGGACTCCAATGTTCGAAGTTATTGTATCACTCGGACCTAGAAAAGCAACCACTCGGTCAGAACAACTCAACGACCGCAACACAACTTCCAACACTCAGCCGCTGAGCAAGGGCGAAGAGTTGCTCGATCGAGCAGGCCCGCTGCTCGGTCGAGCTGAACGCGCAGTAAAACGATAATTTTAAATCCTTTCCAGCCATCTGTTGCTCGACCGAGTAGTCCAGCTACTCGACCGAGTTGAATGGGAAACAGAACAGCTGGTTTGAGCCTAGCATTGGCTCCCTGCCGCTCGACCAAATAGGACACATACTCGGTCCGAGCACCAAGCACCCAGGTCGCAATTCAGGACGAAGTCGACGTCGGTGGAACCCTACTCGGACTGAGTACGTAGCATCGCTACTCAACCGAGTAAGGCACACAACCAAGTTTTTATTGGGCCGACTTGGGCTTTTCGGAAATTTTTGTGAGGTCAATCCCCTTTGTATATAAACCTATTTTCTACCTTGGGTTTAGAGAGCTTGTTTTATTATTCTAGTTTTAGTTTTAGAGAGAGTTTTTGAGCCGTCGTTATTTTTTGGAGAAAAAGACTTGGTTTTTATTATTGCGTTTTGCTTTGGAATCTTTGGATCTTACGTTTCTAAAGTTTAGTTCTTCGTCTATATTGGTTTGGTAACTATTTCTCGTCTCTTATTTAGTTTTGATGTTTATTCTTGTGATGTTGACTACTATTTTATTGTTATTGCTTTTGTTGATATTCCAATGAATTACGAGTAGTCGTTTCTAGGGCTAATGGATGAGCCCTAGGATCTTAGGATTTAGATGTAAAGTTACGATTTTTATGTTGTTTTGATATAAAATGGATGTGATTTTGTTGATCCAGCCAAGTTTGTAGGAGATCCTATTTAAAGTTTATGATCAACGATAGTGGCATATATTCTAGCCATACTATCCTATGAACTTAATTTGGCTCGTTAGTGAATTAAATTTGAGTTCGTGATTCACGATAGTGGCATACACTTTGATGGCTTTCACCGGCATCTTATATTACTAGATAATGATCTACGATAGTAGTATCATGTAATCCACCCCTGCATATGAGACGGATGAATTTACTTTAGGAACCATACGAACATACTCCGGCGTCTTGTTTCACATGTGACAGCCATTTGGACAGGAGTGGATCAATTCTCATGTTCAATCTCATCGAAGGATGACGTGTCATATCAGCAAAAACATACTGCATCAGGAGGTGGGGAGGGGGGGTGGTGGTGTCATGACTAGTGAGAGTAAGCGCACTGAAGTGAGCTTGAAGCAGACGATTGGCGAAGTATCGCCTTCAGTTACAACAATGCATGTCCACTAAAGTCAAGGGATGTAGCAATCAGAATTTAATTAGCTCCCGTAGCTATTATCACCCCCCAGCTTGCTCTCTTACTCATTTGGCGCTGTCACCCTGCTTAAGCGTCGTTGCTAATTATCAACACCACTTCGCTATCCCCATTGACATTCTTGGCCATCGGAGCCATTTCCACTGCTATTGCCATCGTCAGTCTTGCTCGCAATCACTATCGGCGTCGCCCTCGCCGTTACGCAGCGCTATTGCTATTGCCATTGTTTCTATATTTGCTGCCACCACCACCACCGTCGCCGTTGCTACAATTCAATCAGAATTAAGCACTACTTTCAAAGCAACCGACCCTTCTTCACTTCCGTCAGGATTGTAAACGATCGAGGAGTTTTTTTAAAATGACAGGAATTTGAAATGAAGAGTGCTTCACGAAAACAATCGCTTAAGGGTTATTCGTAATTAATTCACTCGTCAGACGCGGACTTGAGCTCATAATCGGGTCAAATTTTTGCTCTGCGCTCAGCCGTCAGAATGCATGCTATATAGCGTGCATTCACATGAAAAAAAGGGTTATAGTGCACATGGATTGATATTAATATCAGTTCTTCAAAAAAATACAAGCATTTTTTCTTGTACTAGAGACCCCAACGACAGCTACATCTGATTCTATCTCTACTACCAAATGACAGCAAAAGGAGGCAGCATCCCAGTAAGAAGAAAAGGTTTACATAAAATTAGGGATAAATTCTGCACTGAATAGTTTCAAGCCATGATGCCAGCAAAAAATTATCCTTAAACAAGTGGTGTCAGTGAATTTCCCCAGTAATTAAAAGATGCTAATTAGTAATTAAGCTAGCTAATGCTTTGCGCTGGAAAAACTGCCGCTTGATCCAGCAGGAGGAGACCAGATGTCAGCTCCATTTTGATGGTCGTTTGCTACTTCCTCGGTGCATGAGATCGGCACCAAGCACAGCCCCCTGCTTCTCAGATCGCCGCCTCTTGTTTCTCCATCCTGCATGTAGTTAACTTCGTTGATTAGTAGCAATTAAGCAAGATATTTAATTAATTGCTATTCGCATTTCTCAGAATTGGCCTTTACTTGGTGCAGGCTGGCAGTTGTTGGGAGGCGTTGCAGCAGGTACGGTGAGCTCAGAACCTGACACCACACGATAAAAACAGAATTCAATTATGAGGTGGACTATCTGCACCTCAAAAATGAGATGCAGGATTTGATATGGGTTAAAATTAGCAAAATTTCAAAGGAGAGAGAAACAGAATGTACCTATAAACTCAAAAAAATTTCTATTTTAAGGAGGTGGTCACATCCCTGCACCTCAAAATGAGGTGCAGGGAGTCCATCTCTTCAATTATTTGACAGAAGAAGAACAACAACAGCAACCCCATCGTGTGATATTATAACAAAATGATCAAACGATTTTTCGAAAGATTTCGAAGAGAGCGAAAAGATTCAAGAAAACGAACCTGAACTTGATCGTGCAAGAACCGGATATATCCAAGGGCCTCTTGCAGCACAGACGCGGTGTCAGACTGCAACGCTCAGTCAAAGTCAAAGTCATATCGACCCACGTCATCACCATAATTAAATCTCAATAAAACTAAGAAAAACGTCCACAAAAGCTTAATCTAACCTTGCCAAAGGGTGAAACAAGCTGCTGCAATGCTGCGATTTTATCTCCCAAATTATCCTTCCTCACCTAATTAATTAAGTAATTAGAATCAGCATCCTCAACCATCAACAAGAATATAAATTAAAAGCAAAAGGGAAAGGAAACCAAATACCTTGATTGTGCCCAGAGAAGCTAGGCCTCTTCTCTTCTGCTTCTTCCTTCTATGCTCCTCAGCAGTCACTTCCTAAACAATTAATGAAGTCATTATGACTGTCTTAACTAATGAACAATAAAATCAATACTTAAAACACTTACATCTGTGATAATACTAGCATTAGAGTAAGAATCACTAGCTGCTGATTTCTTGCAAGCTCCATGATGATCATCGGTAGCAGCAGAACCAAAGCAGAGAAAGCTATCTGAACCCAAAAGCTCCATGAAACTCTCGCCCTCTCCTTCTTCCGACCTGCTCTCCATTTTCAAAACATCGATCTCAAACCCCTCTTTAAAACAAATTTTAAAATTTTAAAAAACTAAGAACTCAGCCCCCACTTCATAGTTCTAGAAAGCGAACCTAGAGAAAAGAAAAGAGTAAAGGCTGGCTGTCTTTTTGCTCACCACCCTCGTTTTGTTTTGTTTGATGCAATTTGCCAGTTGCTACATGCTGCTATGGCTTACGTTGCTTGATGGACGGTTGAGATTGGTTTGCATGGTGGTTGCTACTTGGGCATTTTTTGCGCCTGTCGGGTTGCGGTTGGGTTTTAGATGCTCAGGGCCCTTCTCTTATTGGGTTTCGGGTTTTGGGTTTTTGGGTCTGCTCGTTATGGTCAAAGTCCACGGGCCCACAAATTTTGGTGGACGTGTGTATTTTTGTCGGGTTTCATTAATTTCTTTACCCGATTTTGTTCTGTTCGAGTTCGAGGTTTTTAGAAGGGCGGTTTCCGCCATCGCCGCCTCTCCTGACGCTTTTACCGTGTTTATGCTGAAAGTTGAGAAAATCGTAGCCCACTGTGGAGTACGCAGCTTTTATATTAATATGATTTAAATGTTAAGATGATGAATATTATGGATAGGGCACATTCATAACACTTCCTCTTATACATTCATCATTTGTAAAATAGATATATGAATACTTCAGGATTCATAGTGCTTATGAGTATCACAAGGGATGGATACTTCTGGATCCTGATTTAGAGACTACACGTCTCTTTAACTTCCCATGTTCTGTGGATATCACTAGGGGTGTATACTTTTGGATCCAGCGTTAATGTGGTTGCCTCGTTAAAACGTTTGGCTATTGGAAAACCAAGTGGGAAAACTTATAGTTAATGAAAAAGAGTACAACTCTACATTTAACTCCCTCTGATCTGTACAAGCTTCAGGCTTGCAGATCTCCTAAACATCTATACATATCAATCTCATCTACAAGGTTCTGAGAAAGAATACAAAATACAAGCATCGCTCATTTATACAACTATCGCTCATATATGGCAGCTACTGAATCCAAGGGAGCTCATCTGAAGATGTGTGCGCCGTCTCATCGCCTTTGATGTAGACTTCTCAAGGATGAGCTAGGGAAGTGGCATGGTCTGCAGACTCGGTAGATAGCTCCATGTCTCTAGTCTCTGACCCAGTCGGCACTGTGTCTGGGAGCTACTTCAGGGCGTAGCTATGCATACTCTTGATTTGCTTCTTAGATGATGAGCTTCTCGGAATGGTGGATGATGTTTGCAGTAGTCGCATGCTTTAAGATATCCAGGATGTGGCATGTCCTTCGAGGTGGTCATCACGATGATTTATTACCTGCATCTGCAAATACATTCAACATAGAGGGTGATCCTTTATAGTAGTGACCATTGGAGGTAGCGCATAAAATGCGTAGCTCCGGTCTAGTGACGCGCTACAGGCGCTGCACAGTATCAGGCCAAACAGATTTACTGCATATGCTATATAATGAAGCGTGCAGTTGGCCAGATAAAGGAGCTAAAAGACACTCAAGTAAGGCACTTCGGGACTTAGGATATCCTTCCCCTCTTCCAGCGAACGGAAGGAGTCTTTATGTATATCTGTACAACCAATAGGTGTATTTAAATGGATTACAATTGTCCATGTTTCTCCATCAACTTCGGGTGTATGAAGTTAAATGTCACATGATTTTCATCTTCTAGATGTTATTTTCATCTGTTGGATGGTATTTTCATCTTCTGGATGATCATCTTCTGGATGATATGTTCATCTTATGGATGAGTGTTTTATCTTCTGGATGATGTGTTCATCTGCTGGATGAGAGTTTAATCTTCTAGATGAGTGTTTCATCTTCTAGATGATGTGTTCATCTTCTGGATGATAAGTCTGTAAGCCAAGATTTTTGCTTAGGTCTTTCATATCATATCATATTTGATAGTTAGGCTTAAACAAATATTTCGGTTTTTTCTTCAGAAGATCCGATGAGATTTGAGTCATTTGATAATATAATCCCAAATCATTTTCTTTGCTCTTTTAAAGATGCAAAGACAACCTTTAGTAGGAATCCTTATTTTGATAAGGAACTTTATTGGATGAATTTTATATATTTCATAGAATAGATGTATCAAAGTCTATTCAGACAAGTAAGGAAATTAGGAATAAATTCATAAGGATATGCTGTCACAACATCCATAGCAGCAAAAACCCAAAATTTTCCTTTGCCAATCACAGGATTTTCGTAAACATAACCAGAGAACCTGATGCAGCAATTTTATTTGTAAGTGAGTCAAGCTCATCTTACTTGAGTATTTCCTAGTTTCAACGAAATGAACCTCTAAACTATAGCATATTGCGTATAGCATACTGTTGAGTCATCGGGCCGGCCCTCTAGGAGGCTAGTTTGGCGAGTGACTAAGGCCCACGGAACCCACGAAAGAGGTTTGAAGCTAAATCAGTCAAAGCACACATAACAGTCGCCAGTTGTATTCCCACCAATTGAACGTGGAATTGAAGGTGAGCTCATAAATAGCGGTGACGTGGATGACGGTTACTCTTATTAAAGGGGAAGATCGTGGCACCATAATTGGTGACCGTTATCCTCCCAACGTCACTAAAGAGAACCCGGAGGTCTATAAATACGGGGGGAGACGGACAGAATAAGGAGGTATGAGATCAGATACCCTGAGATTACAATTCCATTGATATTTATCCCACAAAATGGCTTGCGATGCTAGACCTAAGACGAGCATCCATGGGTCTATCTCAGCTGCTCTAAGCTTCCCCCCTCTCTTAAGTCACATTCTAACTTAAGCATCGAAGTGGATTTGGGTTGGGACCCAGATCCGACCCCCCCCCCCCCGACGCTTCATTATAGTGCAGATCATCGAATCCCGATCATGCTTGAAGGTCGTGTCTAAGCTCCTCAACATCGATCGCTCGAGGCTCGATCTGCTCGAGGGTCGAACAAGCATTGCAAATCAATCGCCACCTACCAACGACCATGGTTCTTCCAACCAAGGCTCCCACTCAACCAACTGACGAGGCTCCAACTCATCAAGAAAGGATCCACGTCAGCATCTCAATTATTTCGGTCATTTTTTGCCTTAACACATGCGATTTTATTATTTATATTTGTGTATATTCAATACTCATTATACCCACATGTTTGATATCTTTTGATATCATGACTTCAAGTCCAAACACTTCACATTTCATAAGTGAGTCTAGCTCAACTTGTTATTGCCTCGTTCCACATTTTTGGCCAAGAAACGGAGTGTGGAACAATATTTATAATTATCATTAAAACGGCAAAATGAAATGTGAGTAATTGTCGACAAGTGTGTGTTTTATCCAAACACCTCTCTACGTATGTACATTATACATTAATATTTCAATTTATTCCAGATTCATCTCTTCTAGAGGTTCTAAAAAGGAGATGATATGGAGATGTGCTCACTTTCCTGTGGTGGTATTGTTTAAAGCTCTCCAGGAGTTTTCCTCTCTTTGGAGCCTCGTGGTATGTCTTCTAATTCATTGAGGACATCCACTTCTGCTACTGCTGGGTTGCAACCATTATTTTTGGTATGTCAATCCTAGCTGGTTTTAGCAGCAAGGATGTGTGATTTTGACAATATTCGGTTTGTCGTTTAATATGTCCAAAAACTGTTTAGCAGTTTCATTAGTGCGGATTTTCAAGGTCTCATCACTATTCATGATATTTGAAATGGTCAACTGAGCTTCAAGCTCAGGGATGATTGTAATATCCATTGTTGAAACTAATACTAGGAATTTAAAGAGATCTGAATGTGAAGAATATTCAGGATCTAATCTTCACTATTGATTCTCTATATGAGACCCATCAAGGCACAATCTTTGAGATGTGTTCTTAATGCTTCCCCCTGTTTTCAGTGCTTGGGATCTATTTATCTGGGGTAATTAAGCCCGATAAATAGATCTAAGACGGGAGTGCTCGGAATCTATTTATCTAGGGTAAACAAGCCTGATAAATAGATCTAAGATGACATTATGATGGTTTATAGTTGGTGCTATAGGGATGTGGACACATCATGGCACAATATATAAGATGTGCTCTAAACGCTTTCCCCGTTAGAGTTCTCGGAAACTGTTTATATGGGGTGATCAGGCCCATATAAATAGGTTCTATTGAGGCATTATGATGGTCTGCAGTGTAATTTCATGTTTCCATGCAGTCACAAGCAACTAGATTTTTAACAGATGAGTAATCTGTTTAAATCATTTTAATGATTTATTCATATAACCCATTTTTAGTTTTGAACACAAACTCCAGTGTGTTCAACTTTATTCCCGTTGCAAATTATGGCTGATATCATAGTATTATCACATGTTCCCGCCATTTAATAATGTGTCATATATGCTGTGAAAAAAAATGGACACGGTTGGATCATATGCTTGATTATGACCATTTTTAGAGGATATATGGATGAATACACTAAGGTAAATCATCAGCCCTATGTAAGGAGTGGATAAGTCCACTTTTAACCCTCAAGTACTCTCAAGAGACCTAGAGGTCTTGCTATTTTAACGATGGTAGTAAATATATCATCTTAAATTCTATTAGAGGAAATTTTAAGAGTCAATGTCCACGCATAGTGGAGATGATCTCCTAATCATTTTTCCTGTTAAATGGGACAATGAAAACGCACCCTTCTCATGAAACTTCGTGTTTTTCAGATTTATAGAATGGGTTAATGATGTCTTGCATCATCAATCCATGGTGACATATTATATCGTTCTAAATTTAAAACTTGGACGATTCTAGAAACTTCAAGTGTTACATTTAATTCCTTTTTTCGATTTTATGTAGGACTTATGAAAGTCCATTTGAACACCCAATATTCTCGAAACTGGGTAAGTTTCTATTCATGATTTTTTTAGAGTACGGGACATCGTCATATAGAGTATTCAGGTTTGCAAAGCCCGAATCTCAAGTCAGATGTCCCAAAAATAGTTTTCTACTAGACTATTATTAGGGAGAAATGCTTTTGAAAGCATGCGTCTATAATTATGCTGGAAAAATACTCACTAAGAATTATGTTTTGGCAACAGATTAATTTTGTTTTCAAAAGTCTATGTTTTCTCGGGGAATAGCTAAATATACAATAGCTAGATCGACTTACATCTTTAGACTAGCTTTGTATATGTTAACTATGACATAAATTAATGACCTTTCATATTGCAACAGCAATATGGGTCTTATCAAAACTTTTAGGTCTGATCTTGGTGCATGGCCTATTCCATGTCGAGGTATATCATATCTTCCCTTTCTCCTTTTTATATCAGGACATTGTTGGTCTTGGACTTCCCCTGTTTTCAGTCTTCCATATTGTTATTTATAAGGAAGAATGAACAGTAGTCTCTATTAGGAGACATATACTATGGAATGAGCTTGTTTCTATACTTCCACTTTTTGAGTTTATGTGGGACTTTTGGTAGTCGATTTGAATGCTCCTATATGGTGTTCATGCCATTATTTTCTTGAGTCGTTCAGTTTTTATGTGGATAGAGAAACATGATTAAGAGGAATAAATACGTGGGTGTGAATGTCATAAATTATTTCTCACTTATTTAGTAAGTCACGACATCAGGAGTTGGCTTATACTTAAGGCTAGATTCAAGAATCCTTCCTTGTAAAGTGAGATTACTCTAAAAGAGTTAAGTGGTGTTCTGGCAAACTCACGTTGTCCATTGATGTGTCCATATTTTCTATCTTTTCATGACATCATTACATTGCATTTCATGTCATATTCGCATCCAAATCCCGCATTTTCCTACGATACTGAAATTCTAACGCCATATTCGAGTTTCGTAGAGTTTTGTACATTTTCAGGGATTTTGGAGCGATTCGAGACCACTTTTGGATATGGACACATCCAGCATGCCCGTGACCCCGTTGGCGAAGCTCTACAAGAGTTTGCCGAGGTTTGGAAGCCTATGGGAGGAGTTGAGGAGAAGCTGGCAAGAGTATCTGGATTTTTCCCAGGCGACTCGACTGAGCAGCGTAGGCTGCTCAGTCGAGCTGATACATGAGGCGCAGCTGATACGCACCCTACTCGAGCGAGTAGTGTGGTGACTCGGTCCAGCCACTTCTATTTTTCGAAGCTCAGCCATCAACATCCTGCTTGACCGAGAAGGACTTGCTTGACCGAGCCAGATGGCGACTCGACCGAGCAAGGCCTACTCGGGCCGAGTAGACAGAACGACACTTTTGAAGGAGCCCGATCCACTGAAAGACTCGACCGAGCAGCCCGGATCCTTTCGACCGAGCAAGCTTCTGCTCGACCGAGTCATTGACTCGGTCGATGACAATGCGGGCTAATTTTGAAATTTCATGCGTGGGCCCCAAACGGATGCGCGGAGCAAGAGTGAAGAGCAGATCTGGGAGACGAAATCAGGGAGCTCGTTTTTGTATGTTTTTAAAAAAAATTAAGTTTTGGAGGGAGAGGAGATTGAAAACTATTGTAGATCTAAATCTATGTTTTTTTATAATTGAATTATATTTGGGAGAAAGATCACGTTTTATTCTTTGCATCTTGGAATCTGCAGAATCTCTTTGGATCGTTATTGGATATTGTTCTTTCTCGTCTTTGGTACGTAAGACATTCATTTCTCACTCGATTCATTTGCTACAATGTTTTCTTTGATAAAAATCGTATTTTTATTCGTCGCAATCACTATGTGTGAGTAGTTCCCCTGGGGTTGATGGGCTAACCCAAAGACTCTAGGAAAGAGATGTAGATCTGAATCTCTAGGTTGTGTTGGGAATAAAGGGGAGTATTTCGGTCAATCCATCCGAATCCATAAGAGAACTCGTACTGAGATCATGTCCACGGTCGGTGGAATTGATGAGCTTAAGGAGTATCTTTGGGATTTAAATAGGGAATTAGTGGATCCAACCAAGGCTCGTGACCATGCCCGGCTCGTGCCTTGAGAGGATCCATCGACGAACTATACCGCTTCATTAATGGCTACTGCCATTGCGTCAATGAGAGCCACTGAGATACCTCTAAATTCTAACCCACGAGAGTGGTATGAGTTGAGAGATCAATCTCATAAATCTAACACAACGTAAGGATCTCGTTCTAACATTAACTTCCGACGGTCTTAGCGGTGATCTCTAAGGCCCTAGTTTCTTTTATTATCAAACCAATAATACCATCACCACCAATCTTCTTAAACCGACTGCTATCTCACTCTGAGATCTAAAAATAATCTGAGACCTTAAATACAATGCCACTGTCCCTGTAGGATTCGACAATCTTATATACTATAATTTGACACCGTCCGCTCGCGGATAGAACCCAGAGCTGACACCAAGGAGTTATACTACGCCTAGTGACTGTGACACCACTAGGTGGAATTTAGGTGTAAGTTCGGGGTGCGTCAAGTTTTTGGCACCGTTGCCGGGGACGGTTACGGTGTATCTCAGTTTATTCTTCTTTTGAAGAGTTTGCTAGAGAATCTTATCAATCCTGATCTCTCCACCCTTTTCATTCTTTTTAATTATTACCTTGCTACTGATGGTATTTTTCTGAGCTGTCTTGTGCATGATCACTCGATTTGGGGCTTTTGATAAAGAACCGTTATTCGACCCTGAAATCGAGAAAACAGCAAGAGCTCTAAGGGCCTCAAATAGGAATCAGACACCCTCTGATCTAATGGCAGACAATACCACCGCTCCATCTCGCACCGGGTCCATCTGGGACCATATGAAACCGAGCTTCGGAAATAATTCCTCCATCTTGAGACCGCAACTGACGGCAGCTAGCTTCGAGTTAAAGACTGGGCTCATAAACCTGATGCAGCAGGATCCCTTTCATGGGCATCCGCACGAGAATCCAAACCATCATATCGACACTTTTTTGGCAAAGTGCGATACATTCAAAGCCAAATATGTGAGTGGTGATACCATTAATCTAAGGCTCTTTCCCTTCACCTTGAGGGATAAAGCTTCATATTGGCTACAAGCCCACCCGTCCAACCACTTCACTGCATGGGAGCAACTGGCGCTCGCCTTCGTAGACAAATTCTACCCACCCTCCAAGACGGTGCGGATCAGAGGAGCCATCTCTAATTTTAAGCAGCTCCCGCAAGAATCTATCTATGAAGCATGGGAAAGGTTCAAAGACCTTCAATATCAGTTTTCTCATCAAGGAATCCAGTCCTGGGATCTGGTGTAAAGCTTTTACAATAGGCTGCAACCCAGCACGAAGATGATAATTGATGTCGTCGTACAAGGCGCCCTGTTGGATAAATCGCATGAGGAAGCCATTGATCTACTTGAGCATATTGCAGCAAATAATCAATAGTGGAGCGAAGAGCGCACCATTGTCACCAGGACCCCCGAGGTAAAAGCTGTTAGCCACCTCGATTCTCACATTGAGACCTTGTGTAAATAGGTGGCTAGGATTGAACAACAGTTGGACTCCATCCCAACAACTACCAGTACCCTGGCTTATCATCCATCGGAGGAATATGGAGAGCATAGTTATGTTCCCAATGAGGGACATTATGATGGAGCCGAATCATCTGAGTTGGTACAGTATGTCTAAGGGGATGGGCAAAATCAATGGCAACATCCGGCCGAAAGAAATCACCCCCGATTATCTTACGGGAATCCAAGTGGAGGGCTGCAACCTCCGCAGTTTCAGAGGCCACCGCCCCCTCCTCAACAACAACAAGGACAACAAGGACACCCACCACATCAGCCGCAGAGCAGATTTAGGCCAGCTGGGCCGTATCGACCACCGGGGTGCCAATATAATCGCCTACCACAGCAAGGCTATGCACTAACGCTACGACGTTCCAATCTGGAGACCACCTTAGAGACGTTCATGAGCGGACAAGTCAGGTTCAACCAAGACACGTCTACTCAATTCAAGAGCATAAACACGTCGCTTGATGAGCTGAGGGGTCAGATGTCCCAGTTACTGAAGAATCAAGAGAGGTTGCCTTCGCAACCGGAGCCGAATCCAAGAGCTCAAGCTAATGTCGTGGTCTCTATTACCACGCATGGAGGACGGACAACCGACGCTATGATGGTGCCAGTCTCAAACAAAGAACAAGTCACAATTGAGGATGCCACTGTGGGCAATGATTATGAAGATGCTACAGATGAGCCTATCGTGAGCGGAGAGAGGGCAGATTCGCCTTCCACCACACCCACCGTTACACTGGCACCAAGGGAAGATGCAATTAGTTCCAGTGAGCCATCTCCTAAGAATGCTGCAAGGGACAAGGAAAGCCGACCACCTCCGTTGTATCCACGGAGGCTGGCTTTGGCTAAAATGGAGAAGAAGTATTCAAAGTTCACGGAGCTTCTTAAGGGCATCCAGATTAACATCCCATTTATGGATGCCATTACAGAAATTCCCATCTATGCGAAGTTTCTGAAGGACCTCATCACCGGGAAGCGGAAGCATGAGGAAATAAAGCTCATGGAGGATTCTACCTCCATCATAAGGAACCATCTCCGAGGAAGCTACCGGATCCGGGAAGCTTCACGGTCACATGCTCTATAGGAGGTACGCCCATCAACCGTGCTCTAATCGACTTGGGAGCGAGCATCAGCTTGATGCCGCTCTCCATATTTGAAAGACTACAAACTGGAAGCGAGCTAGAGCCCACGAACATGTCCATATAGCTGGCGGATCACTCGATTACGTATCCGGTAGGCATTGCCAGAGACATCACTTTGCAAATACCTCTTGGACTGTGTGTGTCGGTGGATTTTATCATTATGAATATGCTAGAAGGAGGAAGCTCCCAGCTCATACTTGGCCGCCTTTTCATGGCTACGGCCGGCGTCCTTATTGATGTTCGTGAAGGGACTCTATTAATGAATGTGGGTAATATAGAAGCCCAATTCCGATTGCAAAAGTCTATGAGGGAGCATGTCCATGAAGAAGGAGCTAGCTACTTGGAGCTCCTAGAAGATGAAGCCGTAGGAGAGTATACCACTGAGGGGGTCATGAAGGAACCGATGAGAACGAGTGTTGATGACGACGGCGACCCCATTTACTACAAAGCGGTTGTCGCCTATCTACGTGTGCTTGATGAGGAACCCATGGACAACTCTATGCACCACAAGAAGCCAGAGGCCATCAATCATGCAGCCGAGAAAAACCATGAAGAGGGAGGATACCAAATACCGCCACACGGTATCATTGTCAAGAATGATGCGTGAATCTCATGCTCGCCAAATAACCATTGAAGAACTTCAGGGAGTCGAGCTCATGACTCAAAACGAGCGCTTATCAGGAGGCAACCCGATCTTTTATATCTTAGATTATCTTTTTCGATTTTTGTTTTTACTTTATCTAATCAAGAAAACCAAATAAAAACGCTATCTATTTCTCTTAAAAATGCAAAACTATAAAAACTGATGGGTTCTTCCTTTTTACAGGTTGAATGTGTGGGGAGCACGAAAATTAATTTCTTGAATGGAAGGAAGCTGGGAGGAGAGCAGCTGATAAAAAGACAAGGGAAAAGAGCCACAGACGACTCAACCGAGCAACCATCTGCTCGGTCGAGTAGCGCAGGCACACGAAAGGCAATGGATAACATCATTCTGTCTACACGGCCCAAGTAGCTTCTACTCGATCTGAGCAGACACCTACTCGACCGAGCAGTCACTTGCTCGTCCAAGCTGAGTACATCACAGGAAAATATTGGTAAAACGACGCTCTGCCTACACGGCCCGAGTAGCCTCTACTCGGTCTGAGTAGTCGCTTACTCGACCGAGCAGCAGCATGCTCGATCGAATAAAATAAAAGATTGGAAACTACAGCAGAATGCTCGACCGAGCAGATCATGTTGAGTATTGATTCCCCGGATTTGGTTTTGATGATGAACAAATATAAATATCGTGAACTAACTCTTTGTGAGCGCAATTATGGAGATCGTCGCTAAATTTCTATGAACATCAAAAGCGACGTCTCGAGACTTCTCAAAGCGCGTGATCGTGTGCTTGAAGCTTCGTTGAAGCTCAAGGGCCATTATTGAAGTCAAGAGATTCGAATCGAAGCATTTGAAGACGGTTCGTCAAGTTTTATTTATAGTCTTCTAGCTTCGTTTCATAGATTGTTAAGCCTTGAGTAGGTCTTACGTTTTAATCTTCATAACGATCATATCTTAGAGCTAGGATCTTATTAGAAGCCCATACAAACTTTTCTGAAGCTTTGTGATTCGTTTCACGGCTTCTTGTGCATGTTAGTTGGTTCAAGAAGAAGAACCAACCGACTAGATGGCAATCTAGTCGGTCGGCAATCCTTCTTGAACCGACTAGAATGCCTTGTTCAATTTCAGCTCACTTACTGTTTACAGTTAGTCGGTCCAAGAAGGTTCTCCGACCGACTAGTTGTGAAACTAGTTGGTTAGGAATCCTTCTTAGACCGACTAGTTGAGCTTCCATTTTTCAGCCTAACTTACTGTTTACAGTTAGTCAGTCAAAGCACAACGGCCGACCGACTAGTTGAGAAACTAGTCGGCTGAAAGTTGTTCTTAAACCGACTAGCTGTCTTTGTATTCATCCTATTTGATTTCATCTGTTAGTCGGTCAAAGAACACTCACCGACCGACTGTTGTGAAACTAGTCGGTTGGCAAGTCTTCTTAGACCGATTAGTTCCTATTGTCTGAACTTCACCTTTTGGTTGTTCTTCAGTTAGTCGGTTCATGTTGAATCACCGACCGACTAGTTGATGAACTAGTCGGTTAGTGATCCTTCTTTGACCGACTAGTCTGCTTCAGAATAGAGCCGTTGGAGCATTAATTGCCACGAATTTTGTTCTCTCTTTCCTCTAGCCTATATATACTTGAAGGGCTGCTTTCATAGCATTAAAGGCTGATATTTATTGAAGTTTAGAGAATCAAAGAGAAGCATTAATTCTCATTTCCAAGCTCATTCATTTCTCAAGAATCTCTCTCTCACTCTTATTTCCAAAGAGAGATTCACATTGATTGTGAGCCATTCAAGCCAAGAGCTTGATCCAAGGTCACCAACATCTTCCTAGGCCTCCATAGCTGATCTACATCTTGGAGCTAGGGTTTGGTGCCTTCTTCTTCCCCAAAATCCTCTTTGCCCTAAATCGTAAGTTTTACTCAAGGCATAGGTTTTTGTGGTAAGTATTTCTTATTTCATTTACATTGCTATTGTAAGTGTTTTACTCTCGGTTGTGAGAGTTTGTTTGTGATCCCGGTTTGTGGGAGTCAGAATTTCATTTGTGTATGATTTGATCTTGTAGAGGTTTTCTACAAGTATTTCATAGTGCAAATTTGAGTTAGATATTTCTAACTCAAGTAGCCGGAGGGGATCCGGGTGTTTGGGACGTAGGATCACCGGGAACAAGTCGGGGAGACTTGGGTGGATCCGAATCCGTTATATCGTCTGTTTGTGATTGCATTTATTTGTTGTCAATATTTACATTTCTGCATTGTTGGTTGAGTTTGCAAGATAATTAGGAATTATCTTCTTAATTATTTTAAAGTACTATTCACCCCCCCCCCCCCTCTAGTACTTGTGCAGTAGCTACGTAGGGCATTACATTTGGTATCAGAGCCAAGTACCTAGCTATGTCTTCCAACTACTACAAAACCGTGCGTCCACCTTAAGACTACAACACCTTCAAGAACCGTGAAGGAGCTTCTTCGGTGATGGAAGGACACTCCTCGACTAGGCCTCCTTTCTTCAACGGTACCAACTACGGGTACTGGAAATGCCGGATGGAAACTTTCCTCCGGAGCGCTTCACTGTGGATAGCCACATTGACGGAGTACGTCGAGCCCGAAGAAGAAGATTTCGCTAAGTGGACTACCGCGGAGGTCACCGCGGAGGTAAGCAATGCCAAGGCAATGAATTCCTTGCAATGCGCCTTGGAGCCCGAGTACTTCAACAAGATATGCACATGTAAGAGTGCATATCAAATCTGGAACTCTCTCCTCTTCTTGCATGAAGGAACGAGTAGGGTAAGAGACTCCAAACTCGTTGTTGTTAATAAAGATTACAAGTTATTTCATATGCAACAGGGTGAGAAGATGAAGGAGTACTATGCTCGCTTCGTCGACATCACCAACGAGTTGGAGGCTCTTGGAAAGACCTACACCCAAAGGAGAAAGTCTCGAAGATCATTGACGGACTTCCTTCTTGTTAGGAAAAGCGTACCTTGGCAATCGAGGAAGGTAATGATATGAGTAAATATACTGTTATTCAACTAATGGGTACCTTGATGTCTTATGAGGTACGCAAGGATAGCAAACTAAAGTTGCAGGACAAGATGAAGTCTTACTTGAAGCAAGACGAGCCAAAGAAAAAGGCGATTGCGTTCAAGGCCGCTCCATCCACATCTACATCTACCGATGATGAAGAATCGGACGAAGAATTGGACTTGGAATCCATTGCCCTCATGGCAAAGAAGTTCAACCGGTTCTTCCGGAAAGGTAATTTCAAGAACAAATCTAAGTTTAGTTCTTCTAACGCCTCCGCTCCTTTGTGTTTTAAATGCAACAAGCCAGGACACATGAAAGCGGATTGTCCTCAAAACAAACACAAGGAGAAATGGAAGGCGCCAAAGTTCGACAAGTCAAAGAAGTACAAGAAAGGGTACAAGAAAGGACTTGTCGGGACATTCACCGACTCCGACGAGGGCTCCTCAAGTGGAGAGTCGGACGATGAACAAGTGGAGCAAGCACACATGTGCTTCATGGCTAGAGAGGAGTATGATCAAGAGTCTTCCTCCGATGATAGCGAGGATGAAGGCGATGAGGTAACTATGGACGACCTTAGATTAGCTAACGAGCAAATTTGGTCTAAGTATTCTAAATTAGTAAATAGATATACTAAGACTAAAGATGAGTTAGTTAGTCTCCAAACCTCGCCTAATCCTATCGTCATCAACAACGACACCGTTGTTGAAGACTTGAGAAATGAGATTGTAAATCGCAAATCTCAACTTGAGCATGTTCATATTGAGGGTACGGAGGAACACAAGATAGTGGATTTGACTTCTCAAAACTCAACTTTGAGTATTGAGAATGAGAATCTCAAATCTCGTGTTTTTGTGCTCACATCGCAAGTGTCCACTTTGGATGCTTCTATGCATTCTCTCACCGAGAAATATGAGTGCACATTAGGCCGAATTAATAAATTCAATAAGGGTAAGGATCATTTGGATAAAATCCTAAATGACTTACTTTCGGCCAATCACCACATTGGCTTGGGGTATAAGATGGGAAATTCATCCAAATCGTCTACTACCTTTGTTAGGCCAACTTCTGATGCCTCAACGAGTGGGATCAAACACTCTATTGGTAGTTCATCTACCAATGGCGCTTCCACTTCGTACACACCCTCGTCTGAAAAGAAACCCACTTTGGTTGGACCTCCAAAGAAGGGTCATGCATTTATGTACACCAATACCATGCCACGTAGGAACACACATCCTACTCCACATGTTCACACATATGATGATTTTTATGCACCACGTCCACGGGCACGTGCACACCATGTGAAACACACTCACGCACGTGTTCCTCCACATGCATATGTTCACCCACACCATCATATGAACAATTATCATCATGCACCATTTCATCATGTGACATATGCCTATCACGACATGCATCACGTAGAAATCAACAACGCATGCATGCTCCCAATAGGAATAGGGCTCCCAAAATCTTCACTATTTGGAGCCCGAAGTACACAAATATGCATGAAAAACAAGTTTACATGAATTCTTATTTCATGAATATAGTGCATAATGATGATTATGTGGGGAAGTCTAAGTCCAATTGGACTTGGCTTCCAAAGGTCTAATCTTTAGGACCCAATGACCTTGGGTACCATGGAATGATATGTTTATCTTTAGGTACTCAAGAAAAAGAAACAGAGCAACAAATCCAAATTTAGCTCCAAGAATAATTGGATACTCGATAGCGGGTGTTCAAAACACATGACGGGTGATGCTCAATTGCTCTCCGGAGTGGTGCCCATTGTAAATGGGAACCGAGTCGTCTTTGGAGGCAACGAGAGCGGAACCATCATAGGTGTTGGTAAAGTAGGTAATCCTTCTAAACCACTAATAAGTGATGTTTACCTTGTTAAAGGATTAAACCACAATTTTATTTCAATAAGCCAACTTTGTGACAAAGGTTACAAAGTTAGCTTTGCGAAAGGAATGTGCCATATTTTGAATAAAAATACTAATGATGTATTATTCTCTAGCACACTCCATAAGGATATCTATATATTAGATCTTCCAAAATCACATGAACAATGTCTCATTGCCAACACAAGTGAACAACACTTATGGCACCGACGTTTTGGTCATGTGAACTTTGGACCACTTTTTAAGCTTTCCAAGTTAAATTCTATTAAAGGATTTCCTAAGCTTGTCTTTCAAAAGAAAAGATTTTGTGACTCGTGTCAACGAGGCAAGCTTCCAAAATCGTCTTTTAAACCTAAGAAAAGCATTTCATCTAAGCGGCCTCTAGAGCTATTACATCTAGATCTTTTTGGGCCAACTAGAGTTGCTTCATTAGGAAATGCACGATATGGACTTGTCATCGTTGATGACTTTTCTAGATTTACTTGGGTATTTTCCTTAAGTAATAAAAATGATGCTTTTGAAAACTTCACAATATTTGTTAAGAAATTACAAAATCTCATTGGAACCACCATTGTCACTATTCGTAGTGATCATGGAGGGGAATTTGAGAATGAGTCTTTCTCAAATTTTTGTGATGAAGTTGGTATTACTCACACCTTTTCTTTCCCTCGCGCACCTCCACAAAATGGTGTTGTTGAGAGGAAGAATAGGACGCTAGTGGAATATGCTCACACTATGCTTGATGATAGCCAACTTGGTCATCAATTTTAGGCGGAAGCGGTACATACCGCTTGCTACTTGTTTAATAGAATACTTTTGAGGCCCGGCACCAAACAAACTTGTTATGAATTGTTGTTTGGTAGATTGCCTCAAATTAAACATTTTCGAGTTTTCGGCGCAAAATGTTTTATTAAAAACACGTATGGTAGTTTGGACAAATTTGATCCAAGATCCGATGAGGGAATATTTGTTGGATATTCCTCCCATAGCAAAGCCTACCGGATATACAACAAACGAACCTCAACGATCGAGGAATCACTTCATGTTTCATTTAATGAAGGTTTTGTCCCTACTAGAATTACTAATGATGATGACTCCATGGATGTCTTATGTGATTCTATTGGTAATTCTAATTCTATTGATTCTAATGTTACTAACCCTACTAATGAATCTTTTGAGAATGTTCCTAGTGATCAGGGAATTCCCAAACGGCTTCATACAGTTCGTGACCATCCCCATGAGCAAGTCATTGGCAACATCCTTGATAGTGTCAAGACGAGATCTCAAGTCAACTACTTCGCTCATTGTGCCTTTGCCTCCTCAATAGAACCAAAGAATTTTAGCGAAGCATGCGAAGATGGTGCTTGGATCCTTTCCATGGAGGAAGAACTCATTCAATTTGACAGGAATGAGGTTTGGGAGCTTGTTCCATTGCCTTCGAAGAACCACACCGTTATAGGAACGAAGTGGATTTTCAAGAACAAGACCGACGAAAACCAAATCGTCGTCCGGAATAAAGCTCGGTTTGTAGCTCAAGGCTACCGGCAAGAGGAATGTATAGATTTCGAAGAATCCTTTGCTCCGGTAGCTAGATTAGAATCTATTAGATTATTGTTATCTTTTGCATGCCATAAAGATTTTAAACTCTTTCAAATGGATGTAAAAAGTGCGTTTTTAAACGGAGATGTTGTTGAGGAAGTTTGTGTTTCTCAACCTCCGGGTTTTATAAATGAAAAATTTCCAAATCACGTTTTCAAACTTAAGAAAGCACTTTACGGTTTGAGACAAGCTCCTCGAGCTTGGTATGACCGCCTAAAGAACTTTCTTTTGGATTTGGGTTTTAAAATGGGTGAAGTTGATTCTACCTTATTTGTTAAGTATTCGAATAATGATATTATTTTAGTTCAAATTTACGTTGATGATATCATTTTCGGTGCTACTAACTTCACTCTTTGCGAAGAGTTTTCTAATGTTATGAAGGATCAATTTGAGATGAGCCACATGTGTGAGCTCAAATATTTCTTAGGTCTCCAAATTCGCCAAATGAACGATGCAATCTTCATCCACCAAACCAAGTACACGGTGGAGTAGCTAAAACGATTTGGAATGGAGAATGCCTCCGGGAAGAAGACTCCAATGAGCACAACTACACATCTTGATAAAGATTCGGGCGGTAAAGATGTAGGCATTCGTCTATATCGAGGTATGATAGGTAGTTTATTATATCTCACTGCTAGTAGGCCCGATATTATGTTTGTCATATGTGTATGTGCTCGTTATCAGTCTCAACCTAAGGAATCTCACTTAGTAGCGGTAAAACGTATTTTCCGTTATTTAAGTTACACTCTCGACTTTGGATTACTTTATCCAAAGTTTAGCACATATGAGTTAATCTCATATAGTGACGCAGATTATGCGGGATGCAAATCCGACAGGAAAAGTACTAGTGGCACTTGCCATTTTATAGGAAATTCTCTTGTCTCTTAGTTTTCCAAGAAGCAGAATTCTGTATCACTTTCAACCACCGAGGCGGGATATATTGCCGCCGGTGCTGCGTGTGCTCAGGTTCTTTGGATGAGACACACTCTTAAAGACTTTGGTATAAACTGTGATACTTGCCCTATCATGGTGGACAACCAAAGTGCAATATGTCTCTCTAAGAATCCGGTACACCATTCCCGTTCTAAACACATAGATGTCCGTCACCATTTCTTAGATGATCATGTTGCTAAAAAGGACATCATTTTAGTGTACGTTGAAACCCAAAAGCAAATCGCCGATATTTTCACAAAACCACTCAAGGAAGACTCCTTTGTGCGGTTGCGTCGAGAATTGGGGATTATGGGTGAATCCGAGCTTTAGGATTCATATTTTTCAATAATCTTGCATGATAATAAATTTCGTTTATATATGCTCATGCTAGATTAATTGAGATTTTCTGGATTTTTGGTTGAATTTTCGGAATTTATGCTCGAATTATTCATGAACGTCGTATTTACGATTTTCGATGTTTTATGGGGTAGTATAATGATGTATGAGAGTATTTCGATGTATCGTCCAAGTGCGATTAGGAGAGAACTCAAAATTTCTAATTTTCAAATTTTTGGACTCTCTTAGTCGGTCCAAGTTCATTGGCCGACCGACTAGATTCAGTTCTAGTCGGTTAGTGAATGAGCTTAGACCGACTAACTCTTGCTCTAAATTTGACTTCAGATACTGTTTGCACTTAGTCAGTTCAAGCTCATTGGCCGACCGACTAGATCGTCATCTAGTCGGTCAGCGCTTGAACTGTGACCGACTAAATGAATCGGGGACTGTTGTGTCTTTTCGCATTCCAATCGACTTATACGCTCCCGCACCGATTAGATTCATTTATAATCGGTGCATCCATCTTCTCTCAGCCCCTAAAACCCGCGACCCCCCTGTGCCCCTTCATCTCCTCCGTCGATTGCGTCGATTTCCGGCCGTTTTCCGACCATCTCCGGCCGTAGATCCCTCAGTCGACCTAGGTATCTCTCCTCTCTTACGTTTAGGGTTCTTTTCTGTTAGATTTCGGTTAGAATTCCTCCTAGGGTTTGTGTTAGGGTTTCTAGTTCGATCTCGTGCGTTGTTTGCGCGTGTCTCGTCTCGATTATGGCGAAGACACGCATCCCCATCCGACCCTCGAGTCCGTCACCCATGACGGTAGAGTCTCCGTCTACGGACCCCCCGCAACCCAAACGCCGAGCCAAAACAACCCATCCATCGTCTTCTTCACCTCCTCTTAAGAAGAAGAGGACGGCGACCGCTAAACCTAGAGCCCGATCTTCTCAGCCCAAGCCCAGCTCTTTCCGTGCTCCCACTCCTCCCTGTGCTTTGGATTCCGACACTGAGTATATTCCGGAGACCGAGCATACCGCTAGGGCTCCTACTCCTCCACCTAGATCTAGCACTCGTCCATCTAAGGGGAAGGCTCCCATGCCAGTTGGCGGTGTCGATATATCGTTATGTCGCGATGACCCTACGTGTCTCGCTGCTTACAACCGTATAGAGCACTGTCCTCTGCTATTGGAGCACTTCGTTCAGTTCTCCGATTTCCCTCACCTCACCGATCTTCTATCCTACAGCGGTCTCCTTGATTACCTTCGCCATGACCCCAAGGAAAACCCTCACCCGTACCCCCGTCTTGTCAAGATTTTCTATGCAAACCGTGTTCGGGGTCAGTATGACGAGACCCATTCCATTGAGACGACTGTCTTGGGGACACCGATTGTTCTCACGGTAGAAATCTTAGGGGATTTGATAGGTGTCTCGTCTTCTGGCCTTCTACCTGTCGATATCTTTGTCGATGACATTTCTGATCTTGACCAGGCCATGCTATCCGAGATATTCCATGTCATCCCTCCCGCCATGATTGGCGTCCCATCCAAATCTTTCAAGCCCAATGCTTGGGTCTTGAATCTTATCTTGAAGTCGTGCCTCCTTCCGAAGTACGTCTCATCGAACTTGCCATCCCAGCCATTCCTTAAGCTGATCTACGCTCTCTTCATGGGCAGCGAGATCAATTGGGCTAGGATTATTCTTGATAAGATGGACTCTTTCGAGTGTATCCAAAAGTCCACAAAATCTGCTCACATCCCATACCCTTGCCTTTTGACACTCGTCTTCCGTCACTTCAAGGTCCCTCTCCCTCCCAACGATGAGCGTCCCATTGGTCCTCCTCTGAATGCGACGGCCGTCAAGAAGTCTCTTGTGGCGCTTCGTCACGTTCAGAAGACGACCCCTTCAGCTTCAGCTTCTGCTCCTCCTCCTACTCCTACTCTTGCTGAGTTTGCTATTTCCCTTCGTCGTGTGGAGTCTCGTGTCTCTCGCTTTGAGGTGATGCTTGCTCGCCTCTGTTCTCATTTTGGCATTGAGGTTCCTCCGTCTGTTTCTGACGATGAGGAGATGGATGAGGATGAGCTCCAGGAGCTTGTTGGATCTGCTGCTCGTGCCCCAGAGGGTACGTCTGCTGCTGCTGCTACTTCTGATGGTGCCCCCGAGAGCACACCTGCTGCCACCATACCTTCGGTGGATACTTCGTCTGGTGCTCCCGAGGCCACTCCCGTAGCGACTCTCCCTTCTGTGGACACTCACGTTGACCCAGTGACCACTACCCTGTCTACAGAGCCTGCTGCTGCTGCTGACCATGCATCTACCTCCTGAGCTTGCTTGGAGGACTCTCCCTATGCACTTTGGATGATATATCTTGTAGTGAGAGTATGGGTTAGGATAGTTTGGGTGGTTCTGACTTTTGATGTACTTTTGATATTTTTGGATGTTATATGATGTATTTTGATGTATACATGTTTTGATGATATACTTCTGTTGTATGATCATTTTGATGTCAGGTGTGACATATGTTGTATGATGTGCTTCGATCGTTCGATCGTTATTTTGTATGATGGCAGATGTATACTTTTGATGTATCCATGTTCATATATATATATATATATATACATCATGTTGACATTTACTTCCGTGTGCACATTTTATATATTATTTTTGTCTGTCTCTGATATTGACTTCGTCGCTCAACGACTTTCTTGATTTAATTGAAATTATTTCTATGAAGACGTAGAATTGTTTTCCATGCACTAAATCCATCAAGATTGTTGATATTGGAGAGTATATTCCATAACTCAATACGTGAAATTAATTTGAGTTTTGATGATTTTATTTTTCGATTATCGACTATGGTCTCATTGGCACGCTTTGATTTACTTCGTATTTTCCTTTGGTGTCATTTGGACCGTGGTCGTATTCTACGACTCCCGTGTTTTTTATTTGAAGCAATTGTTGTTGTCGTAGATCTCCTCCCGCTCTTTTTGGTAATGCCAAAGGGGGAGAGAATTAATAATGACAATGTGCTAAATGATAATTTAAAGCAATTTTTCTGAGAATCTAATTTGATATGTTAGATTCAGGGGGAGTTAAGATATAAAAATGGATTTAGATCCTAAATTTCGATAATTGGATTCACATTTTATACTTGCCTCGTCTGCTTGATGTTTATGATTATTATTTAATATGGAATTAACGTGTCATCAATGCAGGGGGAGTAAGTAAATTACATTTGAATCATTATTTTTTATTATTATTTATGTTGGTTTGTCATCACCAAAAAGGGGGAGAATGTTGAGTATTGATTCCCCGGATTTGGTTTTGATGATGAACAAACATAAATATCGTGAACTAACTCTTTGTGAGCGCAGTTATGGAGATCGTCGCCAAATTTCTATAAACATCAAAAGCGACGTCTCGAGACTTCTCAAAGCACGTGATCATGTGCTTGAAGCTTCGTTGAAGCTCAAGGACCATTATTGAAGTCAAAAGATTCGAATCGAAGCATTTGAAGACGGTTCGTCAAGTTTTATTTATAGTCTTCTAGCTTCGTTTCGTAGATTGTTAAGCCTTGAGTAGGTCTTACGTTTTAATCTTCATAACGATCATATCTTAGAGCTAGGATCTTATTAGAAGCCCATACAAACTTTCCCGAAGCTTCGCGCTTCGTTTCACGGCTTCTTGTGCATGTTAGTTGGTTCAAGAAGAAGAACCAACCGACTAGATGGCAATCTAGTCGGTCGGTAATCCTTCTTGAACCGACTAGAATGCCTTGTTCAATTTCAGCTCACTTACTGTTTACAGTTAGTCGGTCCAAGAAGGTTCTCCGATCGACTAGTTGTGAAACTAGTCGGTTAGGAATCCTTCTTAGACCGACTAGTTGAGCTTCCATTTTTCAGCCTAACTTACTGTTTACAGTTAGTCGGTCAAAGCACAACGACCGACCGACTAGTTGAGAAACTAGTCGGTTGGAAGTTGTTCTTAAACCGACTAGCTGTCTTTGTATTCAGCCTATTTAATTTCACCTGTTAGTCGGTCAAAGAACACTCACCGATCGACTAGTTATGAAACTAGTCGGTTGGCAAGTCTTCTTAGACCGACTAGTTCCTATTGTCTGAACTTCACCTTTTGGCTGTTCTTCAGTTAGTCGGTTCATGTTGAATCACCGACCGACTAGTTGATGAACTAGTCGGTCAGTGATCCTTCTTTGACCGACTAGTCTGCTTCAGAATAGAGCCGTTGGAGCATTAATTGCCACGAATTTTGCTCTCTCTTTCCTCTAGCCTATATATACTTGAAGGGCTGCTTTCATAGCATTAAAGGCTGATATTTATTGAAGTTTAGAGAATCAAAGAGAAGCATTAATTCTCATTTCCAAGCTCATTCATTTCTCAAGAATCTCTCTCTCACTCTTATTTCCAAAGAGAGATTCACATTGATTGTGAGCCATTCAAGCCAAGAGCTTGATCCAAGGTCACCAACATCTCAAGGTGTCCATTGGGCCGGCCCAGCCCGGTTGACCGGGAGGACCGGGCCGGGCCGGCCCGGCCCGGAATCTAGCCGGGGGCCGGAACCCTGGCCCGTGGCCCGTGGCCCGTGGCTCGGGCTTGTCCGGGCCGGGCCGGGCCGGGCCGGGCCGGCCCTAGTATATTAATTAAATATATAATTTTTAAAAAAATTATTTAAAAATCATTAAAAATCTTAATAAAATGAAAAATAATATTTATACCTAGTATAATTTTTTTAAAGATAGTAAGTTTTTTAAAAACTTACTATTTTATAAAGGATGAACAAAATAAGAAGAAAATTAATGAGTAAAACAATTAATGAGGAACAAATTAAGGAGTAAATTAAGAAAGAACTATTATATATGAGAAAAATTTAAGATGGAACAAATTAAGGAGCCCATTTGTGGAACAAAATTAAGTAGGGAGCAAATTAAGGAACCCATTTGTGGAAAAATTTAAATAGTAACCACATTAGTAGGGGAAATACAAGAAAGAGGCCGGGCCGGGCCCGACAACGGGCCGGGCTGGCCCGGCCCGACGGGCCGCCCCTCCTCCCGGAAGCCCGGCCCGGCTTTCGGGCCGGGCCGAGCCCGCGGCCCGGTCAACCCTACCGGGCCCGGGCCGGGCCGGCCCGTTGACCGGGCCGGGCGGGCCGGGCAACGGGCTTTCGGGCCGTTTGGCCACCTTGACCAACATCTTCCTAGGCCTCCATAGCTGATCTACATCTTGGAGCTAGGGTTTGGTGCCTTCATCTTCTCCAAAATTCTCTTTGCCCTAAATCGTAAGTTTTACTCAAGGCATAGGTTTTTGTAGTAAGCATTTCTTATTTCATTTACATTGCTATTGTAAGTGTTTTACTCTCGGTTGTGAGAGTTTGTTTGTGATCCCGGTTTGTGGGAGTCAGAATTTCATTTGTGTATGATTTGATCTTGTAGAGGTTTTCTACAAGTATTTCATAGTGCAAATTTGAGTTAGAAGTTTCTAACTCAATTAGCCGGAGGGGATCTGGGTGTTTGGGACGTAGGATCACCGGGAACAAGTCGGGGAGACTTGGGTGGATCCGAACCCGTTATATCATCTGTTTGCGATTGCATTTATTTGTTGTCAATATTTACATTTCCGCATTGTTGGTTGAGTTTGCAAGATAATTAGAAATTATCTTCTTAATTATTTTAAAGTACTATTCACCCCCCCCCCCCCCCCCCTCTAGTACTTGTGCAGTAGCTACGTATGGCATTACAGATCCTACTCGATTGAGTAGTGGAGGGTGGAGGGAGTATTCTAAACTCGTTTTTAATATTTGTCTGACTCGACCGAGCAGTTACGCTGCTCGATCGAGTCGCGTTACCCTAAATGTTGCGGGGCCCACTACCGAACGAGTCGGGTTATTAAAACCAAACTCGACTTCTTTAGCCCTAAATTTTCTTGACTTCTCCAAATCCTCTAGCTCGAGCACCTTGCTATCTACCCTACTCGACCCGCACCGCTGTCGATGCCTCCCCCTCTGCCATCCGCACCGCCGACCGTGCCACCACTCCGGTTTGCCCCCTCTCTCTGTCTCTTTCTCTCCCTCTCTTTTCATCCCCCCCATACCACGCCCTTCCACTCCCCCCTCTCCTCTTGAAACAATCCCTTCATACACCCCATCTCATATCGAAATACCCCGCCATCGCTCCAGCCCCCAAAACCGCCGAGGGCACCTCCATATGCTCGATCGAGCATGAATGGTGCTCGACCGAGCAATTGGACACCCCAATCCCAATCGACGGTGCTCGACCGAGCACAATTAGTGCTCGGTCAGGACATCTCCAAACGATCTGATCTGCTCGGCCGAGCACTACTGCTGCTCGGTCAAGCAACCCTCAACACCAACCCTGCACCTACGTTGCTCGACCGAGCAAGGCTAGTGCTCGATCGGGCAAATGCACACACCCCCTATTTATTTTTCATCTCACCCCCTGACATTATATTTGCTTTTATTTCAGCTACGTTTCGCCTACGTCAGAGGACACGTCTCGGATTAGCTTGGGGAAGACCTTCGATCAGCAGCATTTCCATACTCGCTACAGCGTTCTCGCAGTGATTGCCTCGTCGGTACACTCTTACCATTTTTACTTTTATACCGACGTTTCAGCTTGCCCTTTTCACGATGCCTCGCACTAGAGGGGCTCCCATACCTCCTTGTCGTGGGAAGAGGAAGGCCACTGGCGCCTCCTATTCTCGACCCTCACGACGCTCTCATCTTGATACTAGCCCCACCACCGAGGATGAGCACGTGGGCGATCCATCGTACGCGTCCGACTCTTCTCCCCCACATCACACACACATACCCGCCACTTCCGCCCATGTCCCCACTACTGCACCTCTGACCCCTCCCACACCTCCTGCCGTTCATGTCGCTCTGTGCCACGTGTGCGGACATTTAGCATCACATTTAGGGACGACGCACACCGCGACTGCTTCATCAGGCTGTCGCAGCGGAGACTCGTTTCCACACTGTTTATAGATGTCCACCCGCTCCGATCCCTTGGACTCTTGCAGGGAGTCCATGGCTATACCGTACTATTGGCTTCAAGCGACTCCTGGCTGTCCACGCACCCACCTACACTCGCCTCACTCTGGAGGCATTGAGTTCCATCACATGCACCCAGGCGGATGATGACATTACTTTCCGGCTGCTGGATCACGACTTCACGATCACATATGCCATGATCTGCTCCCACTTCTGTTTCCCAGCCATCCCTGACCCCCGAGCTGCCTTCTCCCCAGACTACGACCTAGGCATGTTCGATGCCTCAGCTTTCTGGCATCGCATTTCTGGTCTGAACCACTACCGCCTTAGCCGGGCGAAGGCATCATGCATTGTGCACCGTTGCCTTCACTACGCGCAGAGACACCTCGCCACCACCATTTTCTGCAGGCCAGCGGTCGGGACCATGTCCCTACCCGAGCTTTCCCATCTTATAGGAATGACCAGACCTATGCGCTTCCATCTCGACGGCTTCCTTCGCCCTTTTGTACTTTCTGACGCAGCCCACTGGCTATGTCATCGCCTTTTGCAGACCGCTCTCACTCACTACTCCACCGATATCTGCAGCAGCAGGTTCTTCACCATTTTTGCACGGATGCTAGGTATCGATCTTTCTGATGACCTAGTAACCCCTCCTGGCCCTACCCGCTTGACTTTTTGGTGTGCTTGAGCACATGCACATCATTAGGCCTTATGGAGCCGGTCACTGGACCTACCTAGTTGGCACCCACCACACACCCCACTTCGTCCTTCCCGCCCCTCACCTCACCACCATAGCACATGTCTAGCAGAGCTAGATGATAGATAGGGCCCACCCACTTCCAGCACTCCACGTCCTCGAGCCCCCGGGAGCCCCCGTCGAGGCAGTCACCGACGACCGGGTTTCTCGCTCCTCCGAGTACGAGGAGCACGACCTGGCAGCCATTGTGGCCGCCCTTCCAGCTCTGCCTGCGCCCCCTCCACCACCAGAAGGCACTACCTCTTCCACCATTGTCTCCACCACCGTCGGGACCTCGGGGACTGTCACCACCTTTTGCCCTGATGCCCCTACCTCTATCTCCTCTGTACCCGTGCCTGAAGGCACTGATATATCATGTGCTCCAGAGCCTACTGCTCTAGACTTTCAGGAGCATGAGCCAGCAGTCACCCTTCCACTACTAAGGGACCTTCTAGCATCCCTGCCTATCTCCTTAGGGTCCATTCCACCTACCTCTAGCTCCACTTCCTCACACGCAGCGGTCGTACTCACAGAGAGCGTCTCGATTTCTGTCCTCACATCTGTGTCGACGACTGCTCTACCTTCCGCCACTTCCACTGCTGAGATCCCATCGAGTTCACCCTCTCTGACCTTTCAGCCTAGGCACCGTGGATTATCTCCACAGGGCAGTTATATGAGAGTGGTGTCTCACAGTTCTCGTCCTCCTCTCGACTCTCATACCACTGGCAGTCGTTGACGACGTTGGAGGACTCGACTTCTTGCCTTCGGCGGGATTTCGACGCCTTCGTCCGCTCGATAGCCACCCATCATAAGAGAGTCGAGGCAGACCTAGCCTCTATCATAGACCTACTGCAGACACGTGGCCCACTGTTGGATATGGATGACGTTTGTACACCCTTGTAGGGGATGTACGAGAGAATACGGACCTCGAACGTCGCGTACACGAAGTCGTGTGCAAAGGGAATCTGTTCCCTTGCGGAGAGGATCTCTAGATTAATGGGAAAGTCGCATTATATGTGCATAAGTGCATGCGACATATGGCTAATAAAGGGTGAATATCTTAAGCTTATGTTGTACCATGCATATGGTACAACTTAAGCTTATAATATGCCATGTATGATGGTATACGTTAGTTAAATTGTTCCAAAGGAACAATTACTCCTAAAATAACCACCTTGGGGGCTATAAATAAGACCCCAGGCTTAGCCATTTCCTTACACTTTTGCATGGCATTCTTGCCTTGCATTTCATTCTAGCGAAGCTCTGCTGAGATCCTTACTCTCTCTTTATCCAAGTTCTTAATCTAAAAGTAGAGATTTAGATTGTGGATTTAGTAGCCTTACTCCGTTCGTGAGAAGACTCGATCCGTCGTGGCGAATCCGAAGGCGAAGTTCCGAGACTACCGTGCCGCATACGCAAGCGTAAGTCTCAACTTCATTTATCGATCCTAACGCTGTTTTGACAGGATCCTACATTGGTATCAGAGCCATACGGATTCGCCCCGGTCAAACCGCCGTCCCGTCGAACCGATGAACGAGGCGTTGTCTTTTTCACGAATGGGTATCCTACCATTACGGATATGGTAGGAACGCTTCGTGACGGAGAGAACGCAGCGGTTGTTCTTTTCACGTTAGGGTCTTCTGTCATTACGGATATGGCAGGAACTCTCCGTGACGGGAAGAACCGACCATTCACGTAGTATGTTATTTTTCATTTTTGGCACACGGCCATTAGAAAATAACTACTTTCTCGACGAACGGGTGCTTCATCGACGAACGGGTGCTTCATCGAGGAAGATGATGGTAGTTATCTCCATCGGAGAAGATGAATTTTGGTGCATGTGCACCATGGCCAAATGGGCTATGAAGGCAACGCACCCCCCTTCCCATGCGGAGGGGCTTGGCTACGGCCAATAACCACCACGGCCACCGCTCCGGCGTGGATGTGCAGCAACCCCATATAAGGGGGTGGCCGGCCATGGCCGGACCTGGCCGGCCCCGGCCAGGGCCAGGGGGCCCTGGCCGTGGCCAAGGCCAGGCCAGGGCCAAGGGGCCCTGGCCGGCCTCGGCCAAGGCCAGGGGCTGGCCTGGCCAGCCCTGGCAGAGGCCAGGGCCGGCGCCCTGGCCTCGGCCAGGGCCTGGCCGGCCCTGGCAGTGGCCAGGGCCAGCGCCCTGGCCACTGCCGGGGCCTGGCCGGCCCTGGCAGAGGCCATGGCCAATGCCCTGGCCTTGGCCAGGGCCTGGCCGGCCTTGGCCGGTCTCGGCCAGGGCAGAGGCCCTGTCCGAGGGGCCAGGGCCCCTGGCCGGCCCTTGGCCAGCCTCGGCCAGGGCAGAGGCCCTGGCCGGGAGAAGTTTCAGACCAATTTTTTTTTGTGGACCAATTTGGGTGTTTTGGTCGACCAATCCGGCAAAAGTTCTTGGTCGATCACGAACTTGCCGACTAGCCCATACGGGGTGTCAAAAGGCCTTGGTCAAACACGAATGTGTCGACTAGCCCATACGGGGCTAACGACAGTCGTCTGCTCTTATTTTATAAAGTTTTTTTTCTTGGGCTCTACTCCTTGAAGATTAGCCGTAATGCTCTACTTCATGCGAGATTAGCCATGTCATTGTGCTCTACTCTACGGAGATTAGCCAATGTACTTATGACATTGTGCTCTACTCTACGGAGATTAGCCAATGTATTTCAAATTTTTTGAAAAAGATGTTTTCAAATAGGTTATGTCCCGTCCTTAATCGGGATAGCGCAATTTAGAATTCCAAGTCCTACCACGATCCGGCCATGGTTATCTAACCCATGGGTGTGTAGAACAGGTCTCGTGGCTTGGCAATTGTTGCGCTAAAATTCTTTGCGCAAACTCTCACCTATTCCATTTTGAAAGATATGTTTTTCAAAAGTATTTTTCCGCTGCTAGTACCATACGGGTATCATTTCTGATTTCTTTTGCATGAGATAAGTAAGAGGGATACTTTGAAAGTTACTTCTAGATGGTAGTTGGGAACGTAGTGAACTTCTCGATTCTATAGTAACATTTCAGCGCATCCAAGGAACTTATCAAGTATTTAAAGAATCGAAACTTTATGCATAGAATTTTGATCGTGTTTTTCATTTTCTTTGCAGTTTTTTGATTCGAATATGTCTATCGCTTCTAAGAACATTGTCGCCGAGCTTAAGAAAGGTGAGAAGCTCAACGGCGACAATTATAAACTTTGGTCAATAAAAATCCAATATGTTTTGGAGGAGCAAGATGTGCTTGAAACACTCCAAAACGTAATGGAAGAACCTGAGTTGGGCAATACGGCCCAACACAAGAGGGACCGAGAAGCTTATGAGACTTGGACTCGAAAGAACAAAATAGCACGTATTACGTTATTGTCCGCAATGGACAATGACATAATGCGTCTATTTCGGGAATTCGACCTAGCCAAAGACATATGGTCTGGGCTAGAAATAAAGTTTGGTGGAACTTCAGTCACCAAACTCCGCTCCTTAAATATTCAATTTGATTCGTACAAAATGCGGCGAGATCAATCTATGAAAAAGCATCTCCGCCACATGGTGAATCTTATAGCTGAATTGAAGGATGCGGGTCTTACGTTGTCTGACAAACAGCAGATCCAAGCAGTCATTCGTTCACTCCCAGAAAGCTGGGATAACATGAAAATGCACCTCACTCATAATGAGTGCATTAAAACTTTAAGCGATGTATTCAAACACCTCGAACTCGAGGAAGAGCGGATTCAAGCCGCAAAACCTAGTGCCGAAGTGCACATGGCCGCTAGTTCCTCACATGGAGGAAAGAAGCGGAAGGATAAACGCTTAAGGTTTATGAACGAACGAAAGCAAGAACCGGAAACCTCAAAGAAGACTAAAAACAAAAAGTGGCAAAAGAATGTGCACTCAAAGAAGAAAAACTTGAAGAAGATCAAGTGCTTTAAGTGCAACAAGTACGGTCACTTCGCCCGTACGTGTACGGATGGAAGTGATAAGGTAACTTGTAGGGCTAGTTACATATGTGTTTCTAGTTCCATGTTTCTTGCTGAATCTAACTATATTTGGTTAATTGATTCAGGGGCCACAGACCACGTTGCGAAGGACAGAGGGTTCTTCGTAGAGTATCGAAGGATAACTCAAGGAACAAAGTGGATATACGTCGGCAACAACACTCGTGTTGAAGTCAAGAGCGTCGGAACATGCAAGCTAGTTCTCGACAACGGTCGGACTCTATTATTGCACGATGTCCTCTTTGCTCCAGATATTCGAAGGAATATCGTATCCGTGGTCATGTTAATGTCTTTAGGTTATGAATGGAGGTTCTATAAACAAAATGTTGACCTTGTTTGTAATAGTTCTTTAGTTGGGTCGGGTAATGTTTGTAATGGATTGATAGTTTTAAACACTATGTATGATGATTCTTCTTCTATTAATGAAAGTTTCCATTTGACAAATGCTTCTAATTCTGAATCTGAGATCATTTGTTGGCATGCAAGACTTGGTCACATTGGACCAACAAGAATGGATAGACTTGCCAAAAGTGGCTTGCTATCTAATGTTTCAAAAGTTGAAATATCAACTTGCGAACATTGTCTTGTAGGGAAAACTTGTCGCAAGCCGTTTGGAACTGGTACAAGGGCCGAAGTTCCATTACAGCTTATCCATTCGGACATTTGCGGTCTAATGAATGTTAAGACAAGACACGGGAAGTCCTATTTCATCACCTTCATTGATGACTTCACCCGTTTCGGTCACATTTATTTGATTTCCCACAAACATGAAGCTTTATCTTGCTTCAAAAACTATATGAGTTTAGTGGAAAATCAACTAGATCGCAAGATAAAGGTCTTGCGAACCGATCGGGGTGGAGAATATCAATCAACGAGTTTTAAGGAACTCTGTGATGAAAAAGGCATAGTTCATCAAATAACTATGCCTTATACTCCGCAACAAAACGGTGTTGCGGAAAGAAGAAATAGGACATTGATGGAAATGGTCCGATCAATGATGACTCAGGCAAATTTGCCCATCACCTTTTGGGGTGATGCATTATTGACGGCAGCATTCATCTTAAACCGTGTACCCTCGAAATCGGTAAGTTCTACTCCTTATGAGTTGTGGAACAATAGAATCCAGACGTAAGCATTCTAAAACCTTGGGGTTGTGCCTCTTACGCACATTTATCCTCTCACAAATATGGCAAACTTGGGCCACGTGGGAGGAAGTGTATCTTCATCCGATACGCTGAAAACTCCAAAGGATATGTTTTCGTCGGTCAAGAGGACAATGGGGGTCTAATAGAATTCGAATCGAGGAATGTTGTCTTCTTGGAAAACGAGTTTCCAAGACAGGGTGAGATAAGTCAAGACTTATCCTTGTTTGAGACTTGGGATCAAGAAGGATCGGAACGTTCGAGTGGGAGAATTCTTGGTGAAGAGGAAACTGACCCTCATACTTCACCTATGGATGATACGAACGATACCAATCCTATTCCGAGTGGGAGTGATGTTATTCCAAGTGGGAGTGATGTCATTCCAAGTGGGAGTGATCAAACTCAAGCAAGACGTAGTAATCGAACGAGGCTAACACCTCTTAGATTTGAGGATGAATTTCCTCAAACATTCATGACATTACTACAAGATGATGACGAACCTGCAAATTTCAAACAGGCCGTCACATGCCCTGCTAAAGATAAATGGATAGCGGCGATGGAAGAAGAACTTCAATCCATGAAAACAAACCAAGTCTGGGACTTGGTTGATTTACCTAAGGGACGTAGAGCCATTGGGAACAAGTGGGTTCTCAAAATCAAGCATAAGGCTGATGGCTCCATCGAGAAAAATAAAGCTCGCCTTGTTGCAAAAGGTTTCACGCAACAGGAAGGAATAGACTACGAAGAGACTTTCTCTCATGTCGTGCGTTTTACCTCCATTCGCTTAATTCTGGCAATGGTGGCTTGTTTGGACCTCGAGTTACATCAGATGGATGTAAAGACTGATTTCTTAACGGAGAACTAGATGAGGAGATCTACATGGAACAACCAAACGGGTTCGTACAAGAAGAAAACAAACATAAGGTTTGTAAACTTCGTAAATCCATATATGGTCTTAAACAATCATCAAGGCAGTGGTATATGCGCTTTCAAGAAGTCGTTTTGTCGTATGGTTTCTCCATGCTCGACGAAGACAACTGCGTATACATTAAGAGGATTAAGAACAAGTATGTAATTATGTCTCTTTATGTAGATGACATACTTATAGCCGGAAATAATAAGCGTCTTATCATGGATATCAAAGCTTGGCTTTCATCCGTCTTTGAGATGAAAGACATGGGTGAAGCTGCATATATCCTTGGGGTTAAGATCTCAAGGAATCGTTCCAAGAAACTTCTTTGTCTTTCTCAAGAAACATATATAAAGAAAGTTTTAGAACGGTTTAATATGCAGGACTGCAAGCCAATTGATACTCCAATAAGCAAAGGCGAGGGTCTATGTTTGGAAATGTGTCCCAAAGATCCAAAAGAAAAAAAAGCTATGGAAAAGGTTCCATACTCCAGTGTTGTCGGGAGTCTGATGTACGCCATGATGTGTACCAGACCGGACATTTGCTATGCTGTTGGTATGGTAAGCCGTTACCAATCCAACCCAGGACAGGCACACTGGAAAGCGGTGAAGAGGATATTAAGGTACCTCAAAGGGACTGTGGACTATGCGTTGTGCTATCAAGGCAATACCTTGAGACTCGAAGGCTATACCGATGCTGATTGGGCAGGTGATCTCGACGAGCGAAGGTCTACCTCAGGCTTTGTTTTCTTGCTCGGGAATGGTGTAATATCCTGGAGCAGCAAGAAGCAAACCTGCATCGCCCTATCAACCATGGAAGCCGAATTTGTAGCATTCAGCATGGCGGTCCAAGAAGCTGTTTGGCTTAGGAAATTCTTAGATAGGCTGACGGATGCCACTGACTCGAGCACTGTTCCTATATACAGTGATAGTCAAGCTTTGATTGCCTATGTCAAAGATCCTAAATTTCATTGTAAGACCAAACACATTGATATTCGATTCAAGTTTGCGAAGGACTATGACAAACGGAAGGAAGTAGACATAGGATACATATCCACGCATAAGATGATAGCGGATCCCCTTACTAAGGCGATCCCCAGAGATGTGTTCTTCAAACACTTATCATCTATGGGAATGCGTAGGTGCTGAGCTGTATCATGTAATATTTACCATGTCTATAGAAGATCAAAGTTTAATAAAAAGAAGAAGTTTTTTTATATATTGCATACAAGTTTCTTATAAATGATTTTATATACATTTGTGTTTAAGTCTCAGCTATTTTATTGTGTGTATGTCGGACAGATTAAGGTTGGCTCTCTCACATGAGCAACCGCCTTATCTTATCAGATGGATAAGATAGAGATGAGACTAGTTTAAAGTCAAAATCATTAGACAAATGATTTAGAGTCGTGACTTAAACAAGATAGTCGAATGAAAAATCTGCATCATATGGATGCTTACAAAAGATCTGAGATCTATATCACTAGGATATTTAAAAGAGATCTCATAGGATTTTTTAAATCATATCTGTCTAATGCAGGATGAGAGTCCGGGAATATTTCATGGGTAGTAAGGGGACTCAAAAGATAGGCACTGTGGTGTCTGATCTTTCATTCGTACAACATCATTAAGACATACTCTCCCTGGGAAAGGAGTGATGTTGTAATACGTGTTCATACCACGTATGCATTTCGACCACTGAGTTAGTAGCAATAGTGTTTGCTATTATGTGAGACTCAAAGGCCATACGGGTCTTAACACTTACCCTCAAGGACTCCAATTGGTTCCTTTAGATTTGACGAGATGATCGCTATCTTAGCGTGTTGCTAATGGGCTATGATAATTCGGCTCGGCGGGGCATGTTAGAAAAGCGAATCAAGTCAAGATCAGAAGGTTCGCAAGAAGAGGAAGATTGATTTCATATTCGCATTTGGACTTTAATGATTCAAAGCTGGCCAGCCAATTGTGATCCAGATGGGATTCAATTGTTGAATATAAAGTATAAGAAATGTGAAGAAATAATCTAGGGTAAAGCATGTGTTGAACTACTCAACTTTGCACCTTCGAGGTCGTTGTGTATCTCTAACAAGTGCACAACAACAGACTCTACGCGCATGACGGTCGCACGGTCTATTTCTCGGTATGATAGATGAAAGAACTAAGAGAAAGACGTTCTCTTACAATCCCCTCAAGTGTGAGTGGGAGATGTTGGATATGGATGACGTTTGTACACCCTTGTAGGGGATGTACGAGAGAATACGGACCTCGAACGTCGCGTACACGAAGTCGTGTGCAAAGGGAATCTGTTCCCTTGCGGAGAGGATCTCTAGATTAATGGGAAATTCGCATTATATGTGCATAAGTGCATGCGACATATGGCTAATAAAGGGGAATATCTTAAGCTTATGTTGTACCATGCATATAGTACAACTTAAGCTTATAATGTGCCATGTATGATGGTACACTTTAGTTAAATTGTTCCAAAGGAACAATTACTCCTAAAATAACTACCTTGGGGGCTATAAATAAGACCCCAGGCTTAGCCATTTCCTTACACTTTTGCATGGCATTCTTGCCTTGCATTTCATTCTAGCGAAGCTCTGCTGAAATCCTTCATCTCTCTTTATCCAAGTTCTTAATCTAAAAGTAGAGATTTAGATTGTGGATTTAGTAGCCTTACTCCGTTCGTGAGAAGACTCGATCCGTCGTGGCGAATCCGAAGGCGAAGTTCCGAGACTACCGTGCCGCATACGCAAGCGTAAGTCTCAACTTCATTTATCGATCATAACGCTGTTTTGACAGGATCCTACACCCACTACCCGTGATCCTAGCTCACGCCCCCACCCAGGCCAGCCCCTGTCTCAACCGTTGCACCACTCAATGTCCCACATTCTCAGGCTTTTGCAGGGCCTGCTACTTCCAGACCCGAGTTGGTCGCCACAGTCAAGTACACTACTGCTATTGTCCTATTTTCAGCCACCTCCGTCCCTTGTCCACAGCAGAGGTACCCATCACCACCTCCAGAGGGTGGTGTCCCTGCTTGATGCTGTCCCTACACACTTTTTGCTTCCCTCAGATTATATTGTGCCCATCTGTCTTTTCGTGACCCTAATCTTACACAGCTTGGGGGAGGACCCGCCATGCATCATTTCATGCATATGCATCATCTTTTTATCATTGCATCATATCACGTTTTATTTCTTCTGCACAGTTTTATTTTCTATTCCTTTTCTATCCCCTCACCCACCCACCCTTTCTAGCATCATCTCCCACATACTTGCATTTTCTCAGCAGTGAGGACACTGCTAGGTTTAGCTTGGGGGATGATCGATATCGCTTTATTTTTTTCTTTTATATTTTCCTTCCTTTTTCACCTTTTTAACTTTACTTTTCCACCATTTTCCACCTTTTTATCTTTTTTCTCATTCAGCATCACGTCTTTCACTTTTTGCCATGCTTGCATGCCTGTTCTCATTCTCTTGTTTCCCCCGCCCTTTTTCTTTTTGCTAAAGTTGTTCTGCATGATGATACTTCTCATAGCCCTCAGTTGCTACTCACGGTGCTTATATTTGATGACATGCTATTTAGGGTAGTTTCAGCTTTACTATTTATATGCTTGCATATTCTCTTGCTGATCTCTCTAATTTAATTCCTGACATGAATTGAAATTGAATGCATGAAATAGTATCTAGTATGTGCTTTGTTCGGTAATGCACCTAGGTTCACGCATCATTTGAACATTTGGAGCACATATTTGTTATCTCATTCACTTCTGTTTGCATGCTTGATATTATTGTGCTTATTACCGCATTCTTTTCAGTATTTGTTAAATTGAATGAAAATATCCATGCTAGTTATGAGTTTAGTTGGAGTATTATCCTATTGAATCGTTGTGCACCTCTGATGAGTGAACCGAGTGATATATTATTTTCCTTCTCCACATATCTTTATGATTCTCTACATATCATTTGGTTTCACCCCCTACCGCTACCTTTACCGCATTTACTTTCCAAAAGAAAAAGATAGCTTCTAAATAAAATGAAATGAAAAAATAAAATAAAATAAAATAAAGGAAGAAGAAAAGAAAAGAAAAAAAGAAGGGGAAAGTAAATTGTTTCCTATCCCTTTATTAGAAGCTACTACAAATACTTGGAAAAAGACAAAAAATTTCATATCTTATTCCTAGATGCGACGCCTCGAGCTAAGCTTGGGGGTGAACCAATTGATCATATGAGTGAGTATAACATTAGAGTGGAGACGGTGCACAACAGGAAGACTCGATAATGCTTGAACTTTACAAAATATTTTAGTTTTGGAGATTTTTCATGATTCGGAGTGAATATTTGAATGGCATGATTCCTTTCCATTCTTTATTGCATGTTGGTGTGATTTCTTTGTGCTCCACTTGTGTCTATTGATTGAAAAGTGCATTACTAACTCTTTTTATACTAGACTCTATAGATTGCGTGAGATTGATATGAGTTGATGGCATGATTTTAGAAGATCCCTGTTTTTGTCTTTATTGCATGCTAGCCATATGATTAGTAAGACTTGAAAATACCATTAGCATGTGTTTTTACCATTCGAAGCATCGTGATATACTGCTGAGCCTTGAGATCTAATGAACACTTTAGCACCCCCATCCATCTCTATTCTCTTTTATTTCCTTTTGTTTATCGTCCGACATACCTAGCATTAGTCTTCCTCGAGGACGAGTAAGAGATAAGCTTGGGGGATTTTGATGTGTCCATATTTTCTATCTTTTCATGACATCATTCCATTGCATTTCATGTCATTCGCATCCAAATCCCGCATTTTCCAACGATACTGAAATTCTAACGTCATATTCGAGTTTCGTAGAGTTTTGTGGATTTTCAGGGATTTTGGAGCGATTCGGGACCACTTTTGGATATGGACACATCCAGCATGCCCGTGAGCCCGTTGGCGAAGCTCTACATGAGTTCGCCAAGGTTTGGAAGCTTATGGGAGGAGTGGAGGAGAAGCTGGCAAGAGGATCTGGATTTTTCCCAGGAGACTCGACGCGCAGCGTAGGCTGCTCGGTCGAGCTGATACACGAGGCACAGCTGATACGCACCCTACTCGATCGAGTAGTGTGGTGACTCGGTCGAGCCACTTCTATTTTTTGAAGCTCAGCCATCAACATCCTGCTCGACCGAGCAGGACTTGCTCGATCGAGCCAGATGGCGACTCGACCAAGCAAGGCCTACTTGGGCCGAGTAGACAGAACGACACTTTTGAAGGAGCCCGATCCACTGACAGACTCAACCGAGCAAGCGGGCTGCTCGATCGAGCAGCCCGGATCCTTTCGACCGAGCAAGCTTCTGCTCGACCGAGTCATTGACTCGGTCGACGACAATGCGGGCTAATTTCGAAATTTCTTTCGTGGACCCCAAATGGATGCACTGAGAGAGAGTGAAGAGCGAATCTGGGAGACGAAATCAGGGAGCTCGTTTTTGTATGTTTTTAAAAAAATTAAGTTTTGGAGGGAAAGGAGATTGAAAGCTATTGTAGATCTAAATCTAGGTTTTTGGGTAATTGAATTATTTTTTTGGAGAAAGATCACGTTTTATTCTTTGCATCTTGGATTCTGCGGAATCTCTTTTGATCATTATTGGCTATTGTTCTTTCTCGTCTTTGGTACGTAAGATATTCATTTCTCACTCGATTCATATGCTGCAATGTTTTCTTTGATATAAAAATCGTATTTTTATTCGTCGCAATCACTATGTGTGAGTAGTTCCCCCTAGGGTTGATGGGCTAACCTTAAGACTCTAGGAAAGAGATGTAGATCTGAATCTCTAGGTTGTGTTGGGAATAAAGGGGAGTATTTCGGTCAATCCATCCGAATCCCTAAGAGAACTCGTACTGAGATCATGCCCACGGTCGGTGGAATTGATGAGCTTAAGGAGTAGCTTTGGGATTTAATTAGGGAATTAGTGGATCCAACCAAGGCTCGTGACCATGCCCGACTCGTGCCATGAGGGGATCCACCGACGAACTATACCGCTTCATTGACGGCTACTGCCATTGCGTCAATGAGAGCCACCGAGATACCTCGAAATTCTAACCCACAAGAGTGGTATGAGTTGAGAGATCAATCCCATAAATCTAACGCAATGTAAGGATCTCATTCTAACATCACCTTCCGACGGTCTTAGCGGTGATCCCTAAGGCCCTAGTTTCTTTTATTACCAAACCAACAATACCATCACCACCAATCTTCTTAAACCGACTGCTATCTTACTCTGAGATCTAAAAATAATCTGAGACCTTAAATACACTGCCACTGTCCCTGTGGGATTCGACAATCTTATATACTATAATTTGACACCGTTCGCTTGCGGATAGAACCCAGAGCTGACACCTAGAAGCCATACTACGCCTAGTGAATGTGACACCACTAGGTGGAATTTATGTGTAATTTCGGGGTGCGTCATCCATATCGGTCTATATAGACCATATATTTGTGAGATCTATTACCGCATAGTGCATATCTTTATTAAGATGGCATAAATAGTTTTCGCATAATCCCTCGTATTTTGTTTGGTCGGAAGGGTATTGATATTTGATTTTGAACATCAGTTTCAATTATCATATATATATATATGATTTTTGAAAATTTTTAAAATTATAACTAATCTTGCCATAATAAATAATGTATATATGTGAGTATAAATGCATCAATAATTAAATATATTATGCAGATATATAAAGCATTTAAATAGGCAATTCATTTGAAGTATACAAAACAATTATATACATGAAATAACCTGAGTAATAACATGCAAATAAGGTATTAAATCAATTTTGAATTAATGTTTTGTTATTAAGATTCCTTCACTTTGAGTCATCCCCAAGAATTTCGTGGGAATTTAATCCAAAAAAGAAATTTTGGTAGGGTATGTGGTGGAAGCGGAGGCTTCTGGCCTCCCGCGGTATGCACCGGGTCAATCGGGTCATGTTCAGAAAAAATTTATAACTGAACGAGCCCGAAAACATATATTTTCGATATCCCCAAGTAGCATGTGCCTCCAAAAACATTTATGATATCAATCCCCTCCCATTTTATTCCCTGTTTTTCTGTAATTTTTCGAAATTTTTCCAGATTTTTCTGGATTTTTCTGGAAATTTTGGGAATTTATGGGTATTTTCTGAATTAATATATAAACAAATATATTTTATATATTTATATATATATATATATATATATATATATATATATATAATTTTAATTTTAATTTTCAGAAAATATTAAAATTAATTCGTCCTGCGGGCCTGAGGTCTGTGGGTTGGCCGCGGGCTTCAGGCCTGTTAGGCTAATTTATGTCCCTTTTTAAGGCATGTGTGCCTAATGTGGAGGATTCGTTACCGGCAGACGGGATCTGGTAGCCTCAAGCCGGATTTCAGGCCGTTCAGATTGCTGGCAGCGGCATAAGGCCGATATGAGGGAGCCCGAGGCCGTTTATGGCCAGAGAAAACTGATGATGGCCCATGCAGGTCTAGCCCAATGCCGGTTCATACACATTCTTAATCTCAATTTGGAGGACTTTTCATCATAAATAATACATTGACGAAACCATGTCAGATTTTTGCCATAAAAATCCATTCATACCCCCCATGACTCTTATTTTGATGAGTATTGTGTATTTCCGCATTAAACCAAATACACTGTCGAGCCTCTCCATAAGACCCATATAAATTCGACCCCCTGAGCTTCCCCAATGTAGCTTCTATGGTCTGTGTGCCGATTCTCTGAAAGAACCCCCCATTTGAATTCCACTGATTACCCTCTCCAAGTTTGCTTTTTTTTGTTGCCCATATGGAATTCCTCTATAAAACTCTCCAAAGTTATTCCTTTGATGCCAACTAGAATGCTCCCCAGAAAATCCATTAGAATTCAATGGAGAAAACTGACAAACTGTGGAGGAATCGGCCCGGCACCTTGATCTTCGACTCGCTCCGCCACCTGCTCCTCCGTGGGCTCCTCCTCTTCTTGGCGCCTTCCCCGTCTAACCATGGCTGGATCTTCAGCTGCAAATGAAATTAGTGGAAGAAAGAATACAATTCAAGAAGACGATTGAGATGAAATAGAAATTTGTTGAGGATGAGAATGGTGCTTGAATTCTTATTCAATATCAAGACAACGAATAATATCCGAATTCACAATTCCCTCTCCCTCTTATACTCTTCTCAGTGGATAACGCAATCGGATTAACCCTCTAACAACCCCAACAACCGGCCAGCTGTCCGCTCCTCATACGCCAGCTCCCCGCCAATAGGAAATGAGAATTATCCGTAGAGCTCAATCTACGGCTCACATTCATCACTTAATCCCATCTAACGATCACGATTAATTCCCAACGGACGGTCGCGATTCACCCCCAGCTCATCCTGCGGTTCTCCTTCATCTTCCAACGGCTCTCCCCAGCTCAAGTCTCCTCGAACCAGACCCGCTGCTTCTCCCTCGTTCTCCGACTGCCTCAGGGCCATTTCTACGGCCATCTCCGGCTCCGTTCTCACAATGCCTCCCCCATTTTTCGACCTTGCCTCAAGGTCGAATGTCGGGAACCGCTTCACCAAATCCCAGTAGTTCTCCCAAGTAGTTTCATCCTCGTTCATTTGTTTCCATTTAATCAACACTTGTGAAATCAGCTTGTTCCTCATCCTCAGGGTTCTGCGATCCACAATCGCCTCCGGCTCATCAATAATTTCTTCAGTAAAGCTCGACTGATCCTGTTGTAATACAGCGTGTGTTCCCAACTTCCTCTTCAATTGAGATACATGGAAGACAGGGTGAATACGGGAGCTGACATGCAATTCCAGCTTATAGGCTACTTGTCCCACCCTCTTCAACACCTTGTAGGGCCCGTAGTATTTCGGAGACAACTTATGAGGCTTCCTCATGGCAGCTGACACCTGCCTGTAGGGCTGCAATCGGAGATAAACCCAATCACCTTCTTCAAAAATCCTTTCTGTCCTGTGTTTATCAGCATAATTCTTCATACGGTCCTTGGCCTTCTTCAGGTTATCTTTGAGGAGTTGGAGTGTTACTTCACGAGAATATAATTCTTCATCCAATGTGTGAGCTTTGGCAGTATGAGGAAGGTAGGACAATAAGTTGGGAGGTTTCCTACCATATAAAGCTTCATATGGTGTCATCTGTGTAGGGGCTTTCCAAGTAGTATTGTACCAATATTCCGCAAGAGCTAGCCACTTGGGCCATTCTTTTGGCTGATGACCACAAAAACACCTCAAGTAGCACTCCAAAGTCCGGTTGGTAATTTCTGTTTGCCCATCAGTTTGGGGGTGATAAGCTGAGCTGAAAGCTAGCGTAGACCCTTGGAGTGTGAACATCTCCCTCCAGAACACACTTGTGAACACAGGATCCCTGTCACTGATTATGGTCCTAGGCACTCCATGTAATTTAAAAACACCATTAAAGAAGGTTTGGGCTACAGACTTAGCTGAGAATGGGAATTTCAGGCCAAAGAAGTGAGCATATTTGGTTAACCTATCAACAACCACAAAGATAGCTCCTATTTCTCCACAAGGAGGCAAGCCCACAATGAAATCCATAGAGATTTCTTCCCATACCTGTGATGGGGTGTGTAATGGCTGCAATAATCCAGGATATGAGACATTCTCAGCCTTGTTACGTTGGCAAGTGTCACAACTTCTCACAAATGCCTTCACATCAGCTTTCATACCCTCCCAGAAAAATACCTCCTTCAGCCTATGCAAGGTCCTAACTGCATCTGAGTGTCCCCCCAAAGGAGAACTATGATATTCTGTCAACAAGACTTTAACTACTCCCACGTTTTGAGGATTCACCAGAATCTTACCTTTGTAGTAGAAAACACCATCCACCTTTCTTGTCTCCAAGTGATCACTTCCCTCTTGCTGTAATCTTTGCTCCAGGTCATGGAAAAAAGTGTCCTCCCTCACCATGTCCTTCACCCCCTGAAGCCACTCACTCTGCACTACTGAGATTTGGCAAAGTGTGAAGTAATCTTCCTGCACAAAATCTTCCCCTTCAGCCATTCTAGATAAAGCATCAGCTGCCAAATTGCCCTTGCCTGATCTGTACTCCAACCTATAATCAAATTGCTGCAGCTTAACCAACCACTTGTTTTGTATGCCATGCTGCAGCCTTTGTCCCAAGAGATGACACAAACTTCTATGATCTGTGCGTATGACAAACTTCCTTCCTAGGAGATAATGACTCCATTTCTTGGCAGCAATGATCAAGGCCAATAATTCCTTTTCATAAGTAGACAGCAGCATGTTCCTCCCCTTGAGCTTGGAACTAAGATACGCAATTGGTCTCCCCTCTTGCATCAATACAGCCCCAATGCCCAGCCCAGAAGCATCACATTCAACCACAAATTCCTTAGAGAAATCTGGGAGGGTCAGCACTGGAGAAGAGACTAAGGCACTCTTCAATCTTTGGAATGTTGTCCTAGCTTCATCACTCCAAGAAAACTCCCCCTTCCTCAACATATCAGTCAAAGGAGCAGCTATGCACCCAAACCCCCTCACAAATTTGCGGTAATAACCAGCTAGCCCCAAGAACCCCCTCAATGCCTTCACTGTTTTGGGTTCCTCCCAAGCCACTACTGCCTCCACCTTCTTAGGATCAGCTGCTACTCCCTCAGCAGATATTACATGGCCCAAATACCCCCACAGAATTTTGACCAAACTGACATTTGGAGAGCTTAACAAAGAGTTGGTGGGACACTAAGATCTGAAATACTTGCTCCAAGTGTTCTACATGCTCAGCAAGAGTTGTGCTATAAACCAAAATGTCATCAAAAAAAACTAACACAAACTTCCTCAATACTGACCTGAAAATGTGGTTCATGAGTGCTTGGAAAGTTGAGGGTGCATTGGTAAGCCCAAAAGGCATCACAACAAACTCATAATGGCCGTCATGAGTTCTAAATGCAGTCTTGTATATGTCACCCTCTTGGACCCTAATCTGATGGTACCCAGATCTCAAGTCCAGCTTGGAGAAAATGGCAGCACCATGGAGATCATCCATTAATTCATCAATGATAGGAATGGGAAATTTATCTTTCACTGTTTGCTGATTGAGAGCTCTGTAGTCAACACACATCCTCCATGTGCCATCTGACTTCTTCACCATGACCACAGGTGATCCGTATGGGCTAGTGCTGGGTCTAATTACTCATGTGCTTAACATTTCAGCCACCTGCTTCTCTATCTCTCCCTTCAGATATTGAGCATGCCTGTAGGGTCTAATGCAGACAGCCCTGGCCCCTGGCTCCAAGGGTATCTGGTGGTCACAGTATCTATGGGGTGGCAGCTCTTTAGGCTCTTCAAAAATTTGTCCATACCTTTTTATCAACTCCTGCAATTCTGGGGGATGATTTATAGCTTCCTTTGCTCTACACTCCAGGATGTCTGAGGATAACTCCAAGGATCTCAACTGGATCAAATAGCCACTCCCCTCCTGCTTCAGTGTCTTGCTCATTTGCCTTTCATTGACCAATTGTGATTCCCCCTTGGCTCCTTGCCACATACATTCTCTTCCCTGATAATTGAACTTCATTTGCAGCTTACGGAAGTTCATTACTATATCATCCAATTGTTCCAACCATTGAGCCCCCAGCACTATCTGATTACCCCCCATAGGCAGAATCAACAAATCCAAGGGTACGGTGACACCCTGACACTTGAGCAGCACCCCCTTACAAATGCCTGCCCCTTCCAACTTCTCACCATTAGCCACTAGGACATTGAAGTTCTTTGACCTCTCCACATCCAAACCCAAGGTATTGGCCAATTTGGGGTGAATAAAGCTATGAGTAGATCCTGAATCCACCAATACTTGCACAGATTGCCCCTTGATGCTTCCTTCCAACCTCAAAGTGTGAGCTGCTGGAATTCCACACATAGCTTGTAGAGAGATAGCTGCAGGGTTCTCTCCATCTCCCTCCACTTCTTCCTGCCATGGTATTCCTCTGCTCCCTGGTTCACAGTTCTCCTTGCCTTCTTCTTCTAGTTCATCAAGCTCCCATACCCCTTCCAATATAAACAACTTCTTGCACTTGTGCTCTCGGCTCCACTTCTCATCACAGCCAAAGCAAATGTGATTCTTCCTCTTGTACTGGATCTCCTCTGGGGTCAATTTCCTGGAAATGGGAACCATAGAGGTGGGTTTGCTAGTATTCAAGGTAGATGGCTGAATCAAGGAGGATGGCTGACTCATGTGTGTCCTGGTAGGAGCTGCTGATGAAAAAACTGGTTTGTTGGCTCTCCTCCCCATCAAGAACTTTTCCTCAAAGTTCTTGGCCAACCTAATAGCTTTCCAAAGATATGTGGGCTCTGCCGCTAACACTTCATAACGTATTTCATCTTTTAAACCCCCCACAAACTTGTCTAATATGTATTTAGAAGGAAGTTTATCCAAGAACCCCATGACCTTCTCCATCTTCCTCAAATACTCACGCACTGAGCCCTCCTGTTTCATGACTGCAAATGCCTGGAATGGCTTCTCCATTTCCGGTGGTCCAAAGCGAGCCATTATCTCTCTTTTGAAGGTGTTCCAAGAGTAAAACCCCTCCACATTGATCCTCGCCCAATCATACCACTGGAGTGCCTCCTCTTTCAAGTAAAATCCACACAGACTCACCCATTCTGTCCTGTCAGTTCTATAATAATCAAACAACTGAAGCACCTGATTTATCCATGGAATAATATCTTCACTTCCCTTAAACTGAGGAAATTCTGGCCTCAACCCTTTAGGCAATGCTTCCCGCCTCCCTCCGTAATCGTCCCGCCGATCTCCGGAACGATCATTCTCATAGGTGAATGATCGATCACCTTCCTGATGTTGATGACGACCCCCACCATTGGACAATATGGCCAGGGAATTCTTGTTGAGTTCTTCAATCTTACCCGTCACATCTTGGAATTGTGCATTGCTGAATGCCATTTGTTGTTGTAGTTGCTGTTGTAAGACCTCCCATCGCTGCTCCACTTGGTTGTTCAGGAGCTTGTGTTGCTCTTCCAGCCTCTGGAACCTCTCCGTCCACGAATCTTCATCGATAGAGAGCTCTTCATCAGTCATCTCCTCCCTATGGCTCGGACCTGGAGGCTTTGATACCACTTGTGGAGGAATCGGCCCGGCACCTTGATCTTCGACTCGCTCCGCCACCTGCTCCTCCGTGGGCTCCTCCTCTTCTTGGCGCCTTCCCCGTCTAACCATGGCTGGATCTTCAGCTGCAAATGAAATTAGTGGAAGAAAGAATACAATTCAAGAAGACGATTGAGATGAAATAGAAATTTGTTGAGGATGAGAATGGTGCTTGAATTCTTATTCAATATCAAGACAACGAATAATATCCGAATTCACAATTCCCTCTCCCTCTTATACTCTTCTCAGTGGATAACGCAATCGGATTAACCCTCTAACAACCCCAACAACCGGCCAGTTGTCCGCTCCTCATACGCCAGCTCCCCGCCAATAGGAAATGAGAATTATCCGTAGAGCTCAATCTACGGCTCACATTCATCACTTAATCCCATCTAACGATCACGATTAATTCCCAACGGACGGTCGCGATTCACCCCCAGCTCATCCTGCGGTTCTCCTTCATCTTCCAACGGCTCTCCCCAGCTCAAGTCTCCTCGAACCAGACCCGCTGCTTCTCCCTCGTTCTCCGACTGCCTCAGGGCCATTTCTACGGCCATCTCCGGCTCCGTTCTCACACAAACATTATCAAAGTCGCACCGTTTATATGAATCTACACTTCCATCAGAAAACCCCATTCGGATTCTGCCCTCTATCATAAAACCCTAGAAGGATTCTGGTGGATATCCCTCGGACACCAACTATCGGATGCAAGCGGAAACCGTGGATCCAGCCCGTTAGGATCTGAGAAGAGATCTGATGCTCTGGCGTCGATTTCGAAGCTCCGCGAGCTGGAGAACTCTAAATATTTCGTCCTACGAAGCTCTTCGTCACGATCCGTGCATCGGCTCCCCTCTCAAGCCGTCGCGAAAAAATTCTTCAGAGCTTCGTTGCATCATTTCCTTATCCAGGAGCATTACTCGTGCTGATAACGTGTTGAAAATTGAGAAAATCGTAGTCTACGGTGGAGGCCATAGCTCTTATATTACTATTATTTAAACGTTATAACTTATAAGATGGTGGATACCAAGGGTCAAGGCCCATTCATAACAATTTAATCATCTTCTAGTTTTTTTATACTTTTTTAAATTAGTCGGCTGTCAAGCCAGTACTATTGCTTTCAGCCCATGGGAACTAGGAGGCATGAAATTCGGCTCAGCTCGGCTCGACGTTCGATCGGGCCCATCAGGCTGGACAAATTTACCATGTAGTCTCTTACCGATCAGGTGTGCTGATATATCTAGGGGTGGCAATCGATTCGGGTCAGGTCGGATCGGATCGGGGTCGAGTCGGGTCGGATTTGACCCGACCAGGATCGGGGTAAACCCTAACCCAATCCGGATCGGGTTCGGGTGACCCGAAAAATACCTGAGTCGGGTTCGACTTAACTCGTCGGTTTAAGATTTGAATTACACACAACTGCTCCGTTTTCGATATCCGGCTATTTATTAAAAGCCACTAGCAATTTATTAAGTGTTACATAATTTCTAGCAGCCCGTCGCTTAAACCTCACAGATGACAGCGGTGGAAGTATAATTAACTTTACCATTTTATTAAAAAAAAGAAATAGAATTAACTAAAAAATTATATATAAAAGGAATTGAATTCAAGACCTTTTAAAGAAGATGACAACATTCAAACCGTAAAAGCACAACTCCCCTTGCAATTGTGTGATGAGCTTATTATATAAATTTTTATATACGTAGAGAAAGTAAACCGGGTGAAATTCGGGTCATCCGAGTTGACAGGTCAAACCCATACCCGTTCCGGATGTTATCCGGATCGGGTCGAGTCAACACGGATCCTACCTGCCCCGGATTAGCTCCTACCCATACCCGGTTAAGGAGGCCGGGTTCGGTTCGGTTCGGGTCAGATCAGGTCGAGCTCATTTTGCCAGCCCTAGATATATCGTATCCTTATTTGTCGAGAAAAAAGCAAACACATGGGTTGTACATGTGCTTGTGTTTTTTGTTAATCTTTTTCAAAAATTAATGTTTTTGTGCAAGGTATGCTAGCATTGATGGTGTTAGGTCCCAATGTGACTGGAGGACTGATAAAATAATTAAAATGAGTGTCTTATTTTATAGATAATGTAACAACTTAGATATTTCAGTTGGTTTACATGAGAGGATTAGATATATATATATAAGTGTTTGCCACCTCTAAGATTGGAACAGCAGATAACAGCAGATATTTCAGTGTGGTTTTCTTTTTGAAAGAAAATAAAGCTGTTAGAAGGTTGATTCACGTAGGTGGCATGCCTCCTCTTTCAAAATTGCAAAATTTTAGCTTTTGTGTTTGATTACATGTGAACATGCCCCTACTAAAATATACATATAAGTTTTCCTTAATTATTTCTTTTTTATTTTTGGCAATTTTTAGAGTGTTTATTTCAAATGGGTGTTTCACAAGCTACCAAGGAGGCTGGAAAATTGGAGGAAACCAAATCCCAACAGCTGATCCATTACCTAACTTTTCAGGTGGATTTTTGTACGTCTTTGAATCCGGATGTACATGCTTTTTCAAATTCATAATACTTTATCACTCATCCATTCCAACCAAGACAACCAGTAAATCGAATCCACAAATTTTGTGACGATTTAATGAAGATGATCTTAGATACCTGGTTTCTCAACATTGCTCCATCATAATCTTTTGATTAATGAATGCCAAGTCCACCAAGATTAACAGGCAAACATGCAACTTTCCTATTTCTACCAAAGAATTGAGTGTTGTCCTCCACATAAGAAATTTTTGATGATAAGATCCTTTTGTTCATGGAAATAAGAGGAAAAGTGTAATGCTCTCAAGAGAAAAGCTAGAAAAGCTGATAGCGCAATCAAAATTGACATAATTAGAGTCAACCTTACGGAGAAGGCTAAGAACTTGTGATGTTCTATTGACGGCTTTTTCTTCAACTTGCATGGTATTATATCCTATGTATGATCGCGTTTCAGTGCACCATGTGTAAATGATGCATTGAAGTATACCAGACATATACCAGACCGGCAGTCTTCACGTATCGGGAGTGAAAAATGTTTTTGCATTAGGATGACTTGGATAGATCTGATCCATATTAGCATTGACAGCAGATTTTGATTTATTAATGGTTTCCTTTCTGCTAGAAGATAAATGTCGTAATTAGAAGCTATTGTAAAGGTATCATTCACGGTCGCTTCCCCTAAGAGGAGCAGATCAGTCCGTCAAGAGCAAATGCAATATAGACAATTGTCTAGGGACCTCTCTTGGAGCCATGGGTATGGGGTAACCTTTGATTCTGTCATGATCCATACTATATTGTATTGGTAAGTACAAATCATTAGCACAAGTGATGTATATACACTGGGGGCAAGGGGTCACCTTGCCTATGGCCATTTGAGAGGAATACAGGTCTGGAGAGATTGTTGTTACAAATGATTATATAACACTATATGAACACATTGATTTACCTATATTATCCATTTGACATTGTAACACGTGTTGCATCGTCAATTTAACAAATCCCACCTCAGCTTGTCATAGCATTTTCCATGTCTAGCTTAGCAAATAAAGAACTAAGCTTTCAGCTTAGTTGTGTGGATGTAGTGCCATATTTTCTGTACACACCGAATCCCATCGATAATGTCTCTATTGGGGAGAAAGCCCAGTTGGGGTGGATGAATGCTACAGTGATCACTCGCTTCCATCTCTTGACTGAAATCAAAGCGACGATTTTGTAAGATGAAATGCAAAGACTATGGGCAGATTGTCCTTTGTTTTTTAGGGATTGGTGTTTAATAGTTTGGGTCTTTTCGCTAAAACACCTTAACTTTTCAAAATTAACGGTATGTATAATGACTCAAAACAAATTAAAGGTATGTATAAACGTCCTTAAGATTTTCCTAAAAATCACTTAAATAACTAACCATTTTTTTAATCACTTAGGCTGTGTTTGGTTGCAAGGAAAAGGAAAGAAAAGTGATGGGAAAGTTAATTTCAATTGTTTGGTTGTAAAGAAAAGTAAAAAGAAAGAAAATGAGGGAGAAAGTGAAAGAAAAAAATATATAGAAATTTTCTCTCAACTTTTCCCTCCCAAATCGGAAGGAAACCGTTTTCTTTCCCAAAAATTTTTCTTCCCAAAAAATATATACCATTTTCCTTTTAATTTTCCTTCTAATTTTCCTCACTAACCAAACATAAAAAAGAAATTGGTTTCCTTTTCCTTTTCTTTTTCATTTCACTTTTCTTTCTCTCGATTTCCCACCAACCAAACACAGCCTTAACAACCTTGAGCTGCCAAGTTTTTAATCAATAACCAAAATACCCTCTTCTTCTTCTTCGTTCTCTTTTTTCTCCTCCTCTCGCCATCGCTATTGATTTCTTCTCCTCCTGCTTTCTCCTCTTCTTCCTGCTGCTCCTCATGATCACCAAGGGATTTTATGAAAACCCAAATATGCTCACGGTTCTATTTGACAAGGTAAATGTTGATGTTCCTCAAAGTTTCATTGCGAACAAACATGTACGAGGAAAGAGGCCCTGACTCGACAATGTACATGACAGGGCTCCTGGAAGAGGCCCTCGAACTCGTGCATGTGTGGAGGAACACCAATGAAGTGTCCAACTAGAGCATGCCTCCCATGCTCTAGCGTGGTAGCTGATGCCAAGGTTAGAAATGTACACGATTATAGGTTGCGGGGAGATGGGCCGGTCAACAAGAGGCAGCAGACGGCTGCATCAACACCTGAGGGGCAGCCCTCTCAGGGGATGAAGGTCGTATATTATGCAGGAATCTCCTTAAATGAGTAGAGCGTGATTGTGCCATACTCCTGTGGCCATTCTTAGTGAGAGTTTTAGGATAGCAAACCCCGGGCTCTTCACAAATTGGCTCTCGTATAAGGCCCCAGGTTCGGATTGGACAAGGACCAGAAAGACCCTCATCGATCTCTCTCCTTCGTAGCATTATTGCCTGCAACTGTTGTTCAAGGCTCCCAAGTTGGGGAGCAGGAAGACATTGATGTGTACGTAATGAACACACTAGAGCCCTGCTACGATCCATGGAACAATACTATTGAATACTAAACTATGTACGAGGCAAACAGCCCCGGCTTTACAAAGCAGAGAAAGTGAGAGAGTCAAATACCTATGAAGCCAATGACATCCCCTACAAGAAGAAAAATGAAGACTTAAGATCCAGATGAACATCATTGTTCCGGTTGAAAATGAAGATTGTAGACCTTTCCAGTCTGGATTCCAAGCCCTTAACGATATCTTCGGAATGACCAATACTGCAATCCTGAGACGGTAGTTTAGAGAACCCATCTCGGCGGATTGGTTTTATGAACAAAAGCAGAAATCCTAACAATGCTGCTGACAAGCAGATATCTCCATTAGCTGCAAGATTCTCAATAAAGCAATTGCAGATCAATCTTTCTATGCACGGACAGTGTATTTAAGATCATCAGGCAGTTAGAAGACATCGCAAAATACTTGGTAATTGCAAACCCCTCATCTGATCAATATGCTGTTACGATAATGTATTTTTGTCAGAAGTTGGAAAGGCACAAAATCTGCTTGCTTTTCACCCAAACTTGAATGTTTTGAAGTGAGAACACGCATTCCTCTCTTCAAGTAATAGCAGATCCTTCCCCCCAAAAGTTTCCCACTTTTTTCCAGCACTATCCAAACATAAAAGATGTAAGCATATATATATTGCATGGTTTAACTTTATGATTATGGAAAGGATTCCAGCAAGAACCAGAAATGCTTCATTCAAGAATCATATAATGCAAAGATAATTATTTTGCAGCTTATAATATCAACAGTCACATCTAAAATGTTTCTTGGAAAGGGTTTATGGTAAGCCGTGCTAAAAATTGCCGTAATAAAACAGAAAACGAGAAAGAAGAGCGAGTTAAAATTTCTATGTTATTTGTATTCTTGAATGATTAAAGAAAAAATGGAAACAAAATACCGAGCTGAACATTTCTTCCGGGTTCCTGTATCTTCCCACTTAAGCAACTAAAGCGATAAAATGCAACTGCATGTCTCTGTCCCAATGCGAGAGCCCATAGTTATATGAGCCAAGCATCAAACAAGAGATCATAAAGTGTCTTACAAAACATGCTAAAGAAATGCATGGATGTCCTATTAGAGCAACCGAAATTGCTTCCACACACAAAAAACGCCATCATTTCATTTCAGAATCAAATGATATAAAGATGTATCCCTGGCAACTGTATCTGTTTACGAGTGTTTTCTCACCACAGTTCGTTAACCGTCGGCTGTGTGGTCAACGTGGTCAAGGGGCCGACTTGGGGGTCCATTGGGATCACCGAGCCCGCTTGTTCTCGACGTGGGAGGAAGGAGGGTCGAGCGCAGACGGAGGAGTCCCCGGGTAGCGTCGATCCTCTGCCTTCGGGGAGCTGAGGAGAAGCCTCGGCTCGGTGGGTCACGCTCGGCATCGGCTGGGTCGCGCTCGGCCTCGGTCGGATCCGCGTCGAGGGGTAGCCTCGGCGCCTTGCAAGTGGGTTGGTACTTGAGCAGCCGTCTACCTGACGACTGCGATGGGGGTAGCCGACCGACGCTGAGGGGTAGCCTCGGCGCCTCGGATATCTTCTTCCTAGACAGATGAGGAAACTCGTCAGGGAGGCCGGACCTAGGTTCCGGCCAAATCCCATCCGATGCCTAAGTCAGATCAAGGTCTGAAGTGATACTCGGCGGGGGCGATCCGGCTTGTAAGGAATCCGGAACGTCAACCCAGGCGGCGCGAGTTTGGGGGAGTGAGGAAATGGAGTGGCGAATGCCTAGGTCGTTGATGGAGTACCTCTCTGTTGATTACCTGATTCTCGATCCCTTTCTCCGTCGTCCTGGCCTTCCCCTTATAGGGTCCCTCGTGATTGCCCCACGTTCCGCCTCCTCTCACGTCCCCACGATCCGCCTCCGCCTCCTCCCACTCGTGCGTAGTGGAGGGGTGGCCCATTAACGGGTCCGTTAATGGCCATTATGGGATCGCGGATTCCGAGGGGCGGTTAATCGGGCCGAATGGGGGCTAGTCGGGTGCCCCCGAGGGTGGAGTGGCCGGGCCTTCAGCCCCGTCCGTGGGCCTTTCCGGGCGGGCCCGTCTTCTCTAGTTGGCGTCCCCTTTGAGGCTGGGCCGTGGGCCGTTGTAACTCGGGCTGGTCCAAATTAGTCGTAACAATTGCCCCCATCGCCCGGGCCATTCGGCTTCCGTCGGTTCGGTTCGGGTGATGTGACTCTTTCATGATCCGATGGGTGCGTCAGTCGAGGCTCCGTCATTAAATGAATGTCATTATTACAGCTCCGTTTGAACTTCCGTTGGTGCGGTTTCGAAGCATCGCCGCCGTCTTGATATCGCCACGTGCTCTCCCTTGGCGGTTCAGATCCAACCATCGTCCTCTATATATACGTTCCAATCCCTCGAGCTTCAACTCTTTCGCGCTCAATCCTTCTTGATCTCCGTTCTGCCAGCTTCTTCTTCCCGACATCTGCCTTCTTCTCAGCTCTTATTAAGGTAATTCTCCCACTCTTTAACTCGGGCTATGGCCATGCTTAGAATAGGTGATACACGTCCTAGCGGACCGACGCCTGGTCCCGATCGTGCCCATCCCTCGCGGCTCAAAGCTCCTTCGCCGCCCCCGGGGGTCCCGGATAAAGGGAAAGGAAAACTTTTTCCGGATCCCGCTGGGGACGATGTGGCCTCGTCTTCCAAGCGATTAGGCATCCCTCCATCGATCCTCCGGTCGTCATCTATGGCCCCTTTTTTAGTCACTAGGGAAAATACGGGAGATGTATTTATGTCATCCCTATGACGTCCGGATTCCCTTTGGAGATGAGCGGATCTGCTTCCCGCAGAGTAACGAGGTTGGCGTCTACGTCGAGATGTTCCATCTGGGGCTCCGCTTCCCCCTCCACCCTTTTATCATTCAATTCACGGATTCTTTGAAAGTCGCCATGTACCAGCTAACGCCATCCTCTGTCGCGGTGCTGACCGGGTTCATTATGCTTTGTATCACTCATGGCCTGGAGCCGTCCCTCCCCCTCCTCTTTCACTTTTACCGGATCCAGATGGTTGGCCTCGGATCTTGGCTGCACCTCCGAGCCCGTGCAGGGCGGGTGTGCCTGCTCGGTCTGCCCCCTTGGTCGGGGAACTGGGACTCTAGCTTTGTTTTCGTTGTCTTTCCCCGGGTCTCGGTGATCTTGACAGGTTGGAGAAGTTCGCAACAAACCGACAGGGCGGTAACCTTATCCGAGGCCGAGCGGGCCGCGGTCCGCCTCCTGTCGTCACTTTCTCTTGAGGAGAGGTCGGTCTGGCATTTGCTGGACGACCTGCTTCTTAAGTGTACTCTGTGGTCCCCCGGTAAGTTGTCTTGTCTCCCTTCCTTCCGTTTAACCTCTGGCTCACCCTGATTTCGCTTCCTCTCGCAGGGATGGCTGGCCGCGAATTCACCCACGATGTTGACGAGCTTATTCGGCTGGGATCTCGCCGGGGCCGTGGGAGCTCTTCCGGACGGGCGCCTCGCCGCTCTGTAGATGAAGAGTTGCGCCGGTCCGAGCCTCCTTCGGGGAGAATTGAGGCCAAGTCTCCCCCACGGGTCGCATCGGGTCCCCCGGAGGAGAAGTCACTGGGATCGACCCCCTCCTTGTTGAGGGTTCCGGATCGGCTCCTCGGCCGTCCGCGGGCGGGAGTCGCAAGCGCTCTCCCCCAGTTACCGCTGGCCCCAACGGGAAGAAGTCGCAGAAGAACGGCGGGCGCGCCGCTTCTCCGGCTCCCGCCGTCGCGCCGTCGGATCCCGGCAAGGCAATCGTGCTGACCGTCGCGGCCGACCCTGCCGCCCACGCCGTCGTCACTCCCTCGGCTACCCCTTCGGTCTCGGGGGCTGTCTGCGTCCCGCCGAGCGCCTCGGCGGGCCCCGCTGATCCCCCGGGGACTCGGTGCCCCTTGATATGGCCTTGGCGAATCAGCCGGCGGCGGACTCCGTCCTTCCGGGGGACCGTTCCCTCTTGGAGTTGTCCCCCGTGGACATATTGTCGGACTCTCTGGTCGGTCATCTCCGACAGTTTCGAATTCCTGTCATTTTCGGATAGTTGCCCTGCCCTTCGATCCTCCTTGATATAATCCACCTCTCTTTCGTTTGCAGGCCACCGCGATGGCTGTTGAGGCGCAACGCCGGGCGACCCGATTGAGGAACCTCGAGGATTCCCTAAATCGGGAGCGCGCTCGGGCTGGGGAGGCTGACGTAGCCCTTCAAGGTGCCCGCATGGAAGCTCGGCAGCAACGTCGTCGTGCCGACGAGCTCGAGTCTCAAGTACATGATCTCAAACGAGATCTTGTGGATGTCCATGACTTGAGCCGAGAAGCGGAAGAAAAGTTCCGGCGGGAGAGGGAGGATCTCTGGGGCCAACTCGCCGAGCTGCGTCGGCGGCTCCGTTTCGCCGAGGAGGCTGAGAAGGGCGTCGACACGGCCATAAGGCCGAGGATTGTGTCGGTCCTGAGGGAGGTCTTCGGGACTTATGAGGACCTCCTCGCCCTCGCATAGTGGAGGTCGTCAGGGAGTCATTCCGGCAGTTCGCGGAGCTCGCTCGGGAGCCGATCCCCCCTCCACCGGGACACGCCGACCCCCGCTGCTCGGAGCAAGGCGAGGCCCCAGATGACGCTATCTCTCTCGCTCCGGACCCTTAAAGAGCCCTTGTACCTTGTCCCCTTTTTTCTTTTCTGGGGTGACAAATTTTGTTATCAACAACAGTGCTTGAGAGGATGTTGCTGAGTGATATGTAACACATACCATTAATGAAAACGATTTCTTCTAGTCAGTTCTTCTTGCGCCACTGGTCTCTTTTTCAGGGGTTCTCCCCTTTGGAATAGCCTTCAATGTTCCTAGACCGGACGGGCGTCGTCGCCCTCGTCTAGGGGTGTTGTCCTGGGCTCGTCTGGCTTGGGATGTCGTTCTTCCCGTCGATTCTGTCTGTCGGGGTGATTGTCCTCGGCCTGGCGAGCGAGTGGGTCACTCGGTCCACGAGGGAGATCATCCCTCGGCTTGTGGCCGGCCGTCATGCTCGTTGGCTAGGGGAGTTGCCCCCAGCCTTACGAGCGGGCGATTTGCTCGGTCCGCGGGGGTGAGTACCCCTCGGCTTATGACCGGCCGCCGTGCCCAGCTGCTGGGGGAGTTGCCCCCAGCCTTACGAGCGGACGGTTCGCTCGGTCTGCGGGGGTGAGTACCCCTCTGCTTATGACCGGCCGCCGTGCCCGGCTGCTGGGGGAGTTGCCCGCAGCCTTACGAGCGGACGGTTCGCTCGGGGGGTGAGTACATCTCGGCTTATGACCGGCCGTCGTGCTCCTTGGCTGGAGGAGTGGCCCCGGCCTTACGAGCGTGCAGTTTTGCTCGGTCCGCGGGGGTAGGTACCCCTCGGCTTATGACCGGCCGTCGTGCCCGTCTGCTGTGGGAGTTGCCCCCAGCCTTACGAGCGGGCGGTTCGCTCGGTCTGCGCGGGTGAGTACCCCTCGGCTTATGACCGGCCGTCCTGCTCGCCGGTTAGGGGAGTTGCCCCCAGCCTTACGAGCGGACGGTTCGCTCGGTCTGCGGGGGTGAGTACCCCTCGGCTTATGACCGGCTGTCGTGCCCGTCTGCTGGGGGAGTTGCCTCCAGCCTTACGAGCGGGCGGTTTTGCTCGGTCCGCGGGGGTGAGTACCCCTCGGCTTATGACCGGCCGTCGTGCCCGTCTGCTGGGGGAGTTGCCCCCAACCTTACGAGCGGGCGGTTCGCTCGGTCTGCGGGGGTGAGTACCCATCGGCTTATGACCGGCTGTCGTGCCCGTCTGCTGGGGGAGTTGCCCCCAGCGTTACGAGCGGGCGATTCGCTCGTTCTGCGGAGGTGAGTACCCCTCAGCTTATGACCGGCTGTCGTGCCCGTCTGCTGGGGGAGTTGCCCCCAGCCTTACGAGCGGGCGGTTCGCTCGGTCTGCGGGGGTGAGTACCCCTCGGCTTATGACCGGCTGTCGTGCCCGTCCGCTGGGGGAGTTGCCCCCAGCCTTACGGGCGGGCGGTCCGCTCGGTCCACGGGCTCGACTGGCGAACTCTCTGGAGAACGGCATTCCTCCCACTTAACGGTTAACTGTGGTTGCCTTGATTGAGTCCTCCTATGTGTCCCGAATCGTCTGCTCAAAACAGGTGATTGAATCTGCACTGACAGAGTATGCCTTCATTCCCATGAGACAGTACATTTGGAGTAATGAAAAAGAAAAAGGCGACAAAAGACAGGGGAGGTTCTGGCAGGATAGCCCTCCCCCGGCGGAGCGGCGGCTGTCTACTCTATCCCCTCACTCGATGACACGCGTAACCGTCTGGACCGCGTTCACCCTTTTTCCTTTGTCCTGCTGTTTGGACGTTCCTTCTCCCGAGGCGGGGTCGTTGGCGAAGTTCTTCATGTGCCCCCGACTCACAAGCTTCTCGATGTCTTTCTTCAGATGTCAACAGTCGTCGGTATCGTGGCCGTTGTCTTTGTGGTACTTGCAGTACTTCTCTTCATCCATCCCGCCTTTCTTCATCCTTGGGGGAGGCCGGCTCATGTGTCCCTCCTTCTGGGCTTGCGCTAGGATCACGTCCGGTGCGGCGGTCATCGAGGAGTGCCGGGGCTCTTCCCTCTGTGGTCTTCCTCTGGGCCTCTTCTCTTGTCGATGCTCCTCCGTGCCGCGACACTCGCTCTCATCGCGCTTGGTCCCACGCCTGGTCTTACCTTCATCGACGGCCAGGGCCTCTTCTGTCAACATGAAACGTTCCGCTCGGGCCATAATTCCGGCGAGGTCCTTCGGGGGGTCACTGTGTAGTGATTTCTTCAAGCCCCTATGTCGCAGGCCTTTCTTCAGGGCCGCCTTCACAACCAGCTCGGGGCAGCTATCCATGCTCAATCGCTCCATATTGAAGCGACGCATGAAGTGTCTGAGAGATTCGGCCGGTCCCTGTACCACATTGAACAAGTGTTCCGAATCAGGTCTTACCTGCCGCCCGGCCATAAATTGCTTGCAGAACAACTGGGTGAGCTCCTCGAAGCTGTCTATTGACCGACCGGGCAGGCTGAGGTATCAGGTCCGCGCGGCTCCCCGTAGGGTGGAGTAGAAGCCCCTACAGAGCAGGGTGTCATCGGCCCCCTGGAATGCCATGACCCCCTCGTAGTCCATCACATGATCCGCGGGGTCGCTGATGCCGTTGTATTTCTCCAGCGTCGGTACCTTGAAGTTCGAGGGTATCCACGCCTCGGTTATCCTCCGAGTCAGGGGGCATCGTTCTCCGCTGATGCACCCGGGTCGCTCCCCTTCGCCCGCCTCTTGGCCGTTCGGCCGCAACGGGGGGCCGACGGAAGCTTGATCTCCTCTTGGGCCCTCGCCGTCTTGGGTGATGTACTCGATCGGCGCGAACATCCCCTCCGGCTCTTCTGGTGGTGGGTCCCTGCTCGTCGGCTGCCTCCGCTCTGGTAAGACCGGACGCTCGCTGACCGGCGATCATCCCGCCTACGTTTGTACGATCCCTGGCGTGAGGACGAGGCCGTCCTCGAGACGCCGTCCGTCCGCTCCGAGTCCCTCCCATTTCCCTCTCTCTGAACGAGGTGAGAGTGGGAGACCGCGCCGGGGAAAAACCGGGCATGGTGAACCTCCTCTCCATGTTGTGCACTCCTTTTTCTTGGTCGGCAACCACGGCGGAGCGAAGAGGTCGGCGATCCTCTCCCTGGCGGTAGGCCTGTCCCTCCCCACCCTCGGGGGTGGGAGTGCTGCTAACGAGCTGTTGAATCGTCGCGACTAAAGTTTGGATGTTGGTGTTGGTCTCCTGCGCGTAGGCTCGGAGTTGCCCCTGCGTGGCCAGCCGGGCGTTGTCGGTCTCTCCGGCAGCGCAGCCGTTCGGGTTCTCGACGGGGGCGTGGTATGCGCCCTCCTCCGGGATGGGTGGCATGCGCCCATTGCTGATGTGTTCCATCTTGGTGGTTTGACGTGGGTGTTAGTTCGTTCCCACAGACGGCGCCAGATGTTTACGAGTGTTTTCTCACCACAGTTCGTTGACCGTCGAATGTGTGGTCAACGTGGTCAAGGGGCCGACTTGGGGGTCCCTTGGGATCACCAAGCCCGCTTGTTCTCGGCGTGGGAGGAAGGAGGGTCGGGCGCAGACGGTGGAGTCCCCGGGTAGCGTCGATCCTCTGCCTTCGGGAAGCTGAGGAGAAGCCTCGGCTCGGTGGGTCACGCTCGGCCTCGGCTGGGTCGCGCTCGGCCTCGGTCGGATCCGCGTCGAGGGGTAGCCTCGGCGCCTTGCAAGTGGGTTGGTGCTTGAGCAGCCGTCTACATGACGACTGTGATGGGGGTAGCCGACCGACGCTGAGGGGTAGCCTCGGCGCCTCGGATATCTTCTTCCTGGACAGATGAGGAAACTCGTCAGGGAGGCCGGACCTAGATTCCGACCAAATCCCCTCCGATGCCTAAGTCAGATCAAGGCCTGAAGGGATACTCGGCGGGGGAGATCCGGCTTGTAAGGAAGCCGGAACGTCAACCCAGGCGGCGCGAGTTTGGGGGAGGGAGGAAATGGAGTGGTGAATGCCTAGGTCGTTGATGGAGTACCTCTCTGTTGATTACCTGAGTCTCGATCCATTTCTCCGTCGTCCTGGCCTTCCCCTTATATGGTCCCTCGTGATTGCCCCACGTCCCGCCTCCTCCCACTCGTGCGTAGTGTAGGGGTGGCCCATTAACGGGTCCGTTAATGGCCATTATGGGATCGCGGATTCCGAGGGGCGGTTAATCGGGCCGAATGGGGGCTAGTCAGGTGCCCCCGAGGGTGGAGTGGCCGGGCCTTCAGCCCCGTCCGTGGGCCTTTCCGGGCGGGCCCGTCTTCTCTAGTTGGCATCCCCTTTGAGGCTGGGCCGTGGGCCGTTGTAACTCGGGCTGGTCCAAATTAGTCGTAACAGTATCAACTAAATTACATGATAGTGTATGATACAACTACTTTAAGAAGACGGATACAAGCAACTACAGTCACTGTTTAAGGTTAGACTGTCCACCAGTCAAAAAAGGATTTTTTTAGAAAAAGAGAGAAAAGAAAGGAACCTGCTGTACACAACAATCATGGACTAGAAAGGGTAAAAGAAAGAAAAGAAAAGAAAATAGCAAAAAAAAAAGATACACGTCCACAGTTAACGTTGATGCTATTAATCTCATTACATGTGTATCGGCATGCATGCTAAATAAAATAACAGACTCCCCCATTACCCATTTCTAATGTCTATGTATGCATTCACTTCCAAAAACCAGTAATATACAAGCTTAGTTCTAATAATTGATAAATTGAAGTCGACACACCAAAATAATGTCTAAATTCACAGCAACAGCATAAAGAGTAGGATTGTACATGTTATTGGATAGAATAATCGATAACAAACCAATCAATACCAAATCTAAATTGTGTGCACAATATCTAGTGACGAACAGAGAGAGAACTCAAACAAAAGTGAATTTATAGCCAGCTTCAAAACCACATAATAATGTCTAAATTGAAGTCGACACAGAAGAGATAAATTGAAGTCGACACACCAAATAATGTATAAATTCACAGCAACATCATAAAGAGCAGGATTGTACATGTTATTGGTTAGAATAATCAATAACAAACCAATCAATACCAAATATAAATTGTGTGCACAATATCCAGTGACGAACATAGAGAGAACTCAAACAAAAGTGAATTTATAGCCAGCTTCAAAAACACATCGTATATGTACAACTTTTCCTCCATTTCTTTTTTAAAATTTTTAACCATTTACCCTTATTTTTATAATCATCGCATATCTTTTTTTATGAAGAAGACTTAGTGTTTTTTTTTGCCACTTAAGCCCAATCAAGCCCTACAATCCTAAGCAGTTCATTACTGCTTCATTCCACTTTTCATTATCCACAACCTTGGTTTCCTCTCCATCTCGATTCTTGAGCTCCTTAGATTGTAATGACATGCTTTTTAAGTCCTTGAATTGATTTTTCAAAATATTATTGCTTCCATTTAACTTGACCCTTTAAGCACAGGCACAATCTTCTCCCCACATTCAGCTGTTCTTTTGATTACGTAATAAATGCACACAGTGAATGATACTATGGAAATATCTACAAATACAATTTGTTGTCATCAGAAAATGGGTTAACGCATCCCACAAGTACAGCCAAGACAATCCCAATTATAGCACCTTCGTTGTTTCAGTGCCCTCCAGAGCCAATTCACGGCGGCTATTATGCCTTCCCTGAACTATCCACCAAAACCTAAAAGCCATAAATTAGAGCAACATTAACATGAAGCCTATTTAGCACGGACATTAAGTTGTGTGGTGTCGGAAATGTGTCACGTGTCGGACACGTATATCCTATGCATTTTAAGAACTCCCGAGTCTTGGTGTGTGATGTCAGTGCCAGCACAACCATGTCTGAGCAACATAGCATCTACCTCTACGACTCTCCCAACAGATATACAAAGATTTTAAAAAAGCACTTTAGTGGCTGATGTGGTGCACATTGCACGATTTTCAGCCATCTCTAATAACATGATCAAGCTACAAGCAGCAAATTCCTCTCTTTTCATTACCACGCCAGACTTATATCATAGATTTAGTATTATAAAAATTCCATACCCCAGGTTCAGCCTCTCAGCACTCTATACAAAAAAGGGGAATTACATTCTTTTTGCTAAGAAGATATTTTCCGCCAGTTATTTTCAACTGAAGTGTCCTTTTCCAATATTGCCTAGTCATGAGAAACAAAAATAAATTGTACACTGGAAAATCAACTTACCATCGTCGGGCAAATTTCACAAGAAGCGAGACTATTGATGTAGGACGTGATAGAATTTAAGTATTTGGTGGAAGATTTGAGAAAGAAATTGATAAATTAGGGTTCTTGGCTTCTCACCCAGGGTTTCCGAGGCTTCTCACCAAAGAGGGGAAACCTTTCTCAGGTTTGAGGAAAAATAAGTATTCATCGATTCATTGATTCAAAATAAAACAAGGCTTGACCTTTGATAGGCTTACAACTCAAACCATTCTTATCTAATATACAAATGAGGGTGTTTGTCCCCGTAAGACAAACAATTGGCCATCTATGCACCACCTCAGCCCGATGGGGCCCGGTGGGGGTTGGGTGGGTTTCTGGGCTTGGTTTGTGGTGGGGCCTTGGGGATTTTTTTGCGCTTTAGTCCCTGCTTTTCCTCCTTTTGTCCCCCGATGCTCCTCACACACCCACCCACTTTTTTTCGCTTTGGCCCCCGCTTCTTTCCGTATTTGCACCGAGGTTGGTGGGTTTCTGGACTTGGTTTGGGGTGGGGTCTTAGGGTTTTTTTGCGCTTTAGTCACTGTTTCTCTCCTTTTGTCCCCCGACGCTCCTCACACACCCACCCATACTTTTTTCGCTTTGGCCCACGTTTCTTTCCGCATTTGTGTCCGATCGACGACTGCCTCCATACCCTCTGGGCACGGGCAATTTCTAGTTCCCATCCAATATGGGACTAAAGTCTTAAAAGACTAAAATTCTAAAAATAAATAAAAGACTCCAAAATAATTAAAATACTAAAACTCAAAATAAAACAATTAAGAATTCTTGCTTTGATCTCTATTTTGACGATTCTGGATCCGTTTGAAGCCCAAATTCATTTCAGTTCCCGCTAATGGATAGCTAACTCAGCCAAGTGCGCATATGTACCCTCCATAAAAGAAAATTGTTCTAAATTATGGGATATTGCAAAGATTAGTATGATGATTATTACAAATGACTTTACTCCCTAATCAGACTTTGAGCTTGAGAAGTGGAGACATGTACCAATCTTTTATGGTTTCAATAATAAATTTGTATATAATAATTGGAAGTACTATCTAGAAAATTTCTTCTCCCATTTTAATTTATCAAACGAAACAAAATATAAGTATGCATGGCTCAAGCAAGGTGGAGAAGTGCTACCTTGATGTTTGAATATTCGAGTTCCTTATCATCAATGATCATCGTTCAGATCCCCTCTTCGATGTCGATATTTTTACACGCATTGTAAATTTCCAATCAACTCAATTATATTCAAGCTCGAAAGTAAAGATGTGGTCAGATGAAGATGAGGAGCTTAACGAGGGCAACAAAAGAAGTCTTCAAGGGGTCGAACAATGAAAGAAAGACCAGAGTAAACTAAAGTTAGAGCATGCACTAGAGATTGATCCAGCATCTGAGACAGAGTGTGAGCTTGAACATAAGCTGAAGCCAGATCCTAACCAAGAAATTGAGACAGCTTGCATCTGAGTCTGAATTGGATCATGAGTCCAACCCAAAGTCAGAGCCAGTATAGAGAAACAGCAAAAGCTGTTAGAGCCTAAACCAGAGATTCATCCAGTATCGCAGTCAGAGCCGGAACCAGAGTTTGATCTAGTGCTGTATTCTGAGCCAGAGACAGAACTTGATCCAGCACTGCAACCTGAATCATGAATCAGAGCTTTATCTTGAGCCATCTATAGAGCGTGTGCCAAAACTGTCGAAAGAAACACTAATGATTCCGATTGAGCACATCAAGTTTGTTATCCTAGATTCTATTTACTTAACCAACAGGTTCAAAATGCTTTTCTACATTTCATGAATTGAGAGAAATTATCGAAGGATGTTCGTCTGACCATCTGCATCTTATTACACTTCAAGATTCGTGGACGCATCTTCTCCAACTGTAGAGAACCACTGATTTCTGTCCAGCTGCACTACTTTGGCAGTCCTTCACCAGGTGGTGAAGTTCTCAAACCAATGAGAATGATAGAGATCAGATCTAGAATTTTTAATTATTTTATTATGAGTTTTAGAATTTTAAATATTTTGGTGTCTTTTATTTATTTTTAAGAATTTAGTCTTTTAAGAGTTTAGTCCCATATCGGACGGGAATATGGAAGGTGTTGAGTTGTTTTTCTATAAATGACCCTAGACTTGTTTTATTTTGAATGACTGCATCAATGATGAACAATGGAAAATTTTCCTCAAACCTGAGCAAGGTTCCCCCCTCCTTGGTGAGAAGTATCGAAAACCCTAAGTGAGAAGCCAAGAGCTCTAATTTATCTAGTTCTTTCCCAAATCCTCCGCAAAATCCCTCTTTAGGTCTATCACGTCCTAGATCAACTATCTTTGGCAAATTAAGAAGAATATGCTCCAACCCATGCCCTAGATGACGGTACCCTACCATGCACTGCAAGCTCCTTCACAAGGACACTCAAATCACACATTGCCTGCTTCATAACTGGGTTATGATATCCTTGGGCCAAAGAGATTAGGCATTAAAATCCAGATGCCTCGAACAAAGGATTGGTATTTTGACCGTGACCAAGGCATGTGTTCTAAGCATGTAATCATATTTGTCTTTATCTGCTCCATGCATTTCTTCTCATAGTTATAATAAAGCAACAAAAACAATCTAGTTCACCTGTCAACATCTAGCCACAAAAAAGTGTTAATTTGGAATATCACCTATGGTTGGTTCCTGCTCCTTAACAATGGATGCATGCATGTATAAGTTAATTATAGTAACTTCTGCAGAAGGTAACCAAACATTAAGGCTTAATCAAATATTCATGCTCGAACTGAAAAAGGAAAAAAACCAGGGTTTGAGGAATCGGCCTATCGTATCGGTATCGGCACTTGACGATACCGAAACCAAGGGTTAGTTTCAGTATCAGCCGATACTGAACGATATCGGTACCGGTCAAAGACAGAGGAAAAAGAATGTGTAATTAAATAAAAATTCTCTTAAAACCCCAAAAAAATTGTGAATTAATAGGTTGCATAGAAAGCTCGGCTAAAAGAGAGGAGAACCCCCTAGGGTTTCGGCTTGAAAATGATGAAGAATTAAAGAAAGAAGATGGAGAACCAAGAAAAAATTACTGAAAAAAGAAGAAAATGGACAAAAGGAAGGTGCTGAAAAAATTGAACTCACCTCATTGCGTCACCACCGCGCCGAACCTGCCTCCTGCCTTGCCGAACCCGTCTCGACCATCTAGTGTGAGAGTGTGAGAGAGAGAGAGCAGAAAGAGAAAGAGAAAGAGACCCGAGTCGCCTTTCAGAAGATGTTGCGTTCTGTAAAAAGGCAAACTTGTAAATAAGTGGTATGTGCGTAAAGTAAAAACAGTCGGTACGCATATCAAGCGGATATTTTGTGGCAACCATGTAAATAAGTGGTATGTGCACTAAGCAAAATGGTGGGTGCGCTAAGCAACGCCCAGCGATTTTTTGGCAAACTTGTAAATAAGTGATATGTGCGCAAGATAAACCGGTGGGTGCGCAAGGCAAGCTTTAGGATCTATTCATTTATCTAATATTTAGTATTTAAGTACCAAACTTTAGTTATTTAGTATTTGATATGATTACAAACTCAAATCTAGTTTATCTATTTAGTATTTAGTATTTGATAGTATTTGATTAATATTTTAGTTTGCTAAGTATTTAATAGTATTTGATAGGTTTAGATTTAAGAACCTCTAAAACCATCACTGTGTGTATATAGTATATACATATTTAAAGTATCTCCGAAACCGAAACCGATACCCGAAACGAAACTGCCGAAACTAGCGATACGGACGAAACCGAAACTTACTTCCGAACCCGTCGAAACGGGCGATACCGATACCGAAACCTAAATTTTGGGAAGAACGATACCTAGGACCGAAACCGAGACTTGGAAAAAAACAACTCCAAGTAGTATCTCCAAGTAGTATCTCGTTAGTAACTCCAAGTAGACCGAAACCGAGACTTAAAACCTTGGAAAAAAACAACTCAGCAACATATCTCGTTCGTCAGTAGCGGGTTTTACAGAGGCATCATCGCCATTATCAATATTTACTTTAGTTTATATTTTTATTACAGTATTAAATTATCAAACTTCAAGAAATTAAGCTGAGACGCAAATGTCAACAAACAAAACATAGCCCTCCAAGTAGTATCGCTCACAATTCCAAGACTCCTGCATTATATAAATCACAATTCAAATTTCACTATTTTCCTAGCACTGTTTTTCTAGCTGACACTATGAGAAACAAAAACATAAGCGTATCAAGACTGGTAAGATTCTAAACATTCTATTAAGAATTACCGCATTTGACTCTGGCTCGCATAGCCTATCACAATCCATAATTTGCAAACTTGCCCTTAAAGTTAAGGGAGCTCTAGAATAATCAACATATTTTGCACTAAGAGCCATATATGCATGGTGAGATTCAAATATGTTTATTTGGAGGGTAAAGAACAAATGCATATGTAGATCCAAAACCAATGTATAGAAGAACCTAGACTATGCAAAACATAATCCATCATACAAATTCATGGGTATAAAAGCAAAGTTGAGTATTGATGCGGTCATCACTTACCAGCGAGAGACTAGGCGCGTGGCGTGACCAAGAAGGCATTTTTGTCATTTTCCGCTGCTATGGGCATTTTCGTAATTTCTGAAAAATCTGGATTTGTTTCATGTTTTATTAGGGCCTGCTAGGGAAAGGGCGAATATGCTTGATTATTGTGAGAGTATTTGTTTCCGGAGTCCAAGAACCCTATATTGGAAGATTTAGGCTTTACTCTCGAAGATAAAGCTTGGAGAGCGGCCTCATCTCCAAAAGGTGCCAACAATTTATTGTAGTTCCACTTTTTATTTTATAAAAATCCCAACTTTTCTCTTTTCCATCATAAAAATATCCTTTTTATTCTGATTTTCACGAAGATCGTAGCAAATTGGTATCAGAGCGGTACGATCCACTTGGCAACAACAAAATCAAAGGAGAATTACAAAGCTTAGGAGGAAAAATACGATGGCAAGATCATGGATTTGAGGAAAAACATGGATGAACATATATCTGAGATGCGGACAGCAACTGAAGGGTCATCCAAGGCGAAGAATGTGAGGATGGAGGCTTTGTTGCGACAACTTCCCCAAATAATCAGATCTAAAATTCAGGTGGTAAAAGCATCAAATCTGACAACCCAGATCTAAGGTAAAAGGAGAAGTATTTAGCAAGGGGAAGGAAAAAAGTCGAGACTTTAAGCGGAGGGCTTTTATCCGACATAAATCTGGTGTCGGAGAAGAAAAAGGCATCAAAAAGGGGAGTGGAAACGTGTCGCGGCAAGGAACAAGATCACATGATAGCCGAGGAGTGGCGTCGAAGGCCGCCGAGATCCGATGAGTTTGCCGGGAGCCCCACAGCTCCCTGGCGGCCCGCCAAGACCCCACCGACCCCTTGGCGGTTCTCCGGGGCATTGCCGAGCCCCAGCTAGGCCGCCAATGACACCGCGGCCCCCTGGTGGCCCGCCAGGGCTCTAGCCAGCAACAGGCAGGCCACCAGGGGCTGCCAAACCACTTGGTAGCCCATCGGAGGGCTGTGAATCACATGTCTTCACCGGGACTTTGGCGAGGGTTTGGCGAAGGTCCGGAAGGATCGCGACGCTGATTTCATTAAGGACAGACCATGACGGCTAGACCTGGAGTACGAGGTGCACAACCAGTACCATGAGAATTACCATGAGGATGTTTCTGAAGATGTGGGATATGGATGAGGATTAGACTGGGGAGATGCCGATTAGGAGTATGACGAGGGAGACGACTGGACCCGATTCGAAGACTATTATGCATCACAGGACCCATACCAGCCATGCCACTACAACTGATACCGGGAAGAGTAGCACTGGAGATTGCAACCCAACAACATAGTCAGGAAGTTGAAGATGTTAATCTTTAAGGGAGAGGACCCGGATGACTGGATATACATAGTAGAGAGATATTTCGTGGTGACGCATCTCAATGAGGTGAAGAGGCTAAGGCCATAGGAGTTTGTTTAGAAGATGAAGCTTTATCTTGGTATCGATGGAGACAATAGCATTACCGTCCTATTTTTTCGTGGAAGGAATTCAAGGATTGTTTGTTAGACCGGTTCCGCGAGACTCGGGTGGGAGACCTATATGAGCAACTCTACGCACTGAGTCGTGAGGATACAGTCAGGGATTATATCAAGAAGTTTGAGATGTTGACAGGTCGTGTTCGTGAAGTATCAGGAGAGTCCTTGGAGAAATGTTTCATAAAGGGACTCAAACCCAGCATATGAGTGGAGTTGCACATACAAAGACCGAGAGGGCTACTGAACATGATGTGTCTAGCCAGGATGGTAGAGGACAGACTTGCAGAGGAGCGGTGTGCCAATGGAGCGTGGGTTGGACTTTCTTTTAGCAGTCAGGCACCAGCAGGATGACATAATGCACTTACAGGAGGGACCACAGCCAGCAAAGAGAAGGACGACGAGGCACGGCCAGTGGCAGTTTAAACGCATGACAGAGGCCGAGATAAGAGACAAGCGTGCCAAAGATCTTTTTCATCAAGTGCAACGAGAAGTTCTCAACAGGGCATTGATGTGGCGGCTGCATGCTTCAGTTGCTGATAGTGAATGACGAGGAGAAAGAATCCGTGGTGGAGCTTGAGGCAGGCGAGGACCAAGAGCATCTACATCTTGACATGGCAGATGTGTCGCTTAACTCTGCAGTGGGGTTCACACCGAACCACACCATAAAGTTGACGGAGAGGATAGCAGAGCAGAACGTCACAGGAAGCTACGACTCAGTGACACGAGAGCTTTGAAGTTATGATGGGGACAGACAAGGTAGAGCAAAGTAGGAGAGTGTATCGAGGACTCATATTGTCTATACAATGTGTGCAGATTGTAAATAATTTTCTTCCCTTGGAGTTGGGTAGCACAGACGTCATCTTGGGCATAAGGTGGTTACTATCGTTGGGGGAAACTAAGATCAACTGGAAGCTACTGAGGATAGAGTTCTAGAAAGAAACAAGACAGAAACAAGACAGGCATTCTGTAGGGTGACCCCCAGTTGATGTCGTTTCATGGTTTCATTCAAAACCATGGCAAGAGCTCTTTAGGTGGAGGTAGGAGGCTTCCTAGTTGAGTTTCAGGGCTTGGCAGTAGATGGAGAGGAGAAGCCGGACATTCCAGCAGAGGTGGAGCAGATTCTGAGTCGCTTTAAGGGTGTATTCCAGACACCTCGTGGCCTCCTGTTCCCATGGAACCATTAGCATGTTATTGTCCTACGTGAATGGATTTCTCTATTAACAAGTGACCCTACCTACCGATACCCTCGGCTATAAAAGGACAATTGAGAAGATTGTGGGAGAGATGTTACAGGCCGACGTGATCCAACTTAGCGTGAGTCCTTTTTCTAGTCCGGTCATGTTGGTGAAGAAGAAAGATGGCAGCTAGCGTTTTGCGTCGACTACATAACTTTGAACAAAGAGATTGTACCGGATAAGTTTATGATTCCTGTGATCAATAAGACGTTGGATGAGTTACATAATAGAGCCGTTTTCTCGAAGATAAACTTAAAATCGGTGTATCATCATATCAAGATGCGAGTGGCAGATATTTTGAAGACCGCCTTCAGGACACATGAGTGTCACTACAAGTTCCTAGCCATATCATTTGGCTTGATAATACCCCAACCACACTCCAGGCCCTCATTAACAAGGTTTTTCGGCCCTACTTGAGGAGGTACGTCCTTGTGTGCTTTGATGACATCTTGGTTCATAGCATTCTATTAGGCATGTGGGGCACCTAAAGATAGTTTTGCAAGAGCTACATGACCATCAACTATATGCGAACAGTAAGAAGTCTCTTTGGGCAGCTGAAGGTGGAGTACATGGGCCACGTGGTATCCGCAGAGGGTGTGGCTGTGGACAGATCGGAGATCGTGGCTATATTGGACTGGCCTCGCCCTGCTACTTTACGGGCTCTACGAGGTTCTTGGGGTTGACAGAACACTATCGAAAGTTTGTCAAAGTATACAGCACATAGCATGGCCTCTTACCCTCTTACCGAGCAGCTCAATTGACAGTTTTCAATGGGGAGAAGAAGCGACTAGAGCTTCTGAGGCCCTAAAACGGGCCATGTCTACGGTGCTGGTGCTAGCCATCCTACCTGACTATAGCAGACCCTTCGAGGTGGATACTGAGGCCTTAGGGTACGGGTTAGAAGCAATGTTGATGCAGGAGCAGATACCTGTGGCATATTTCAGTCAGGTCTTGCCCACACTGACACAACTTAAGTCAGTATATGAGCGAGAATTGATGGCAATAGTGCTAGCAATACAAAAGTGACGGCCCACTTGGCCGGAAGTTCATAGTGTGTATTGATCAGAGAAGTCTCAAGTATTTAATGAAGCAACGCATGGTTACGGAGTAGCACCAAAGGTGGCTTCATAAACTTATTGGATACACTTTTGAGATACAATACAAACCGGGTTTGGAGAATAAGACAGCAAATGCACTATCCTGTAGAGCGGTGATACATATGGCCACTATCTCAATGCCGGTGTTATTGGATTGGGAGCCCTCGTGGAGGGAGATAGAGGTCGACGTGGGATTGGCCCATATACGGGCTGCATTGTTGCAAGGTTCGACGAAGCACCCATGATACACTTTAAATGGACAGACATTGTTGACTTTAAATGGACGACATTATTGCACTAGCGACGGCTGGTATTACCCCGTACTTCGCCCATATCTTTCATGTGTCGCAGTTGCAATAGGCAATTGGAGATATCTCTCCCCACCGCTACCATCTACTTTGACAGACGACATAGAGGTGCTACTAGAGTCGTTGGAGGTCAAGGGTGTTGGTCTGTCAGAGGACTGCGGGAACTAAGGAGGTGTTGATCCATTAGCATGGGTTATCGGATTATGATACTACTTGGGAGTCTTTCGAGGCTATTCGGCAGCAATTCCCTAATTTCCACCCTGAGAACAAGGTAGCTCGTTTGGAAAAGTAATGATGCGGTTATCACTTACCAGCGAAGGATAAGAGTGGTGTGACCAAGAGGGCATTTTTGTCATTTTCTGCTACTATGGGCATATTCCTAATTATTGGAAAATCTGGATTTGTTTCATGCTTTATTAGGGCCGGCTAGGGATTGGGGATTATGCTTGATTATTGAGAGAGAATTTGTTCTAGGAGTCCAAGAACCCTAGATTGTGAGATTTAAGATTTAGTCTTGAAGATAAAGCATTAAGAGCGGCCTCCTCTCCTAAGGGACCAACTATCTATTGTAGTTCCACTTTTTATTCTATAAAAATCTGATGAGGCTTGGCATCCGATCTCATGGGCATTCTCGTAAATTGACAAATGATTTAATCTTTCTCTATTTAAAGAGAGGAGACGGCCCTAATGAGGGCATGCGAAGATTGTTGAGAAAAACCCTCTAGTTTATTTCTTAGATCAATTGTCTTAGGAATTTAGTTAATTGTTTCTTCAATTTCTAATTGTTATTTAGCGATTAGTTGATTATATAGAATTAATCTTCTATTTTCATATCTGCGTTTAGTGGTAAAAATCCTCTTTTTATTGTTTTCCATCCTAAAAATCCCTCTTCACATAAAAATCCCATTTTTTATATTAGATCCAGATCTGAAACGCATCATGTAGTATCAGAGTGCTCGATCCTATGGCGAACACGATAGCGACGGCAGCAAAAACTCTGAAAGAACGACTCGATGCAGAGATCTTAGGTTTGAGAAAAGAGATGGCCGATCTAAAGGTTGAGTTAAAGACATATCTGAACGCTTCGTTGGAAGAGCACATGAAGAGAATGTCAGAGCAAAATTCCAAGGAGATAAAAGAAGGGTTTGCAGAGATGTCGAAGATGTTCCAACAACAATTTTTCCAAAGAGATCTTGTTCCGAAAACGTCGGGAACATCAGATCTAAAGACCACAAGTCTATATCTACCAGATCTGAAGCTTTCAAGCATAGATCTACCAAATCCAGATCCAGATCTAAAGCTTTCAAGAGTAGATCTACCAAATCCGGAGCTAAAGGCGACGCCCTTCGACAAGGAACTCCATTCCCACGGCGATCCGACACTAGATCTGAAGTTTTCAAGCGAATCGCATCAATTTGGGCGCGGCCAATCTTCTGGTGGGTTCGATAAAGATGACGAAGACCACATGTGGCTTTTTGATCCAGAGGAGGCGATGAAATATGATCCAACACTCGGAAAAGGTGCACTCGTGGATTTCGTGGATTTCATGCTCCACCTTAAGGACACTGTGGATTTTCGGGGGCGGAGTAATGATGCGGCTTGGAATCCGGTCTCATGGACATTCTCGTAAATTGACAAATGATATAATCTTTCTCTATTTAAAGAGAGGAGCAGGCCCTAATGCGGGCATGCGAAGATTGTTCAGAGACACCCTCTAGTTTATTTCTCTAGTTTCTCTAGTTTATTTCTTAGATCAATTGTCTTAGGACTTTAGTTAATTGTTTCTTCAATTTATAATTGTTATTTAGCGAGTAGTTGATTATATAAAATTAATCTTCTATTTTCAGATCTGTGTTTAGTGATAAAAATCCTCTTTTTATTGTTTTCCACCCTAAAAATCCCTCTCTTCACATAAAAATCCCATTTTTATATTAGATCCAGATCTGAAACGCATCAAAATCCCAACTTTTCTTTTTTCCACCATAAAAATTTCCTTTTTATTCTGATTTTCCACGAAGATCGTATCAAGTATATCATTTAAACAAAAGATTTCACATAACATGATATTATAACAGTAAAACCAATGTATTGTTTACATAATTTCTTTTTTCATTTGTTGAATTAAATAAAACATTTTCATCTCTAAAATTAAATAAAATATTTTTATGTCTAATATGTAAATTATCATAATGCAATACAGATATCAGAAAGAATTTAAACACCTTGAATAAAGGTTTAAAATCCCAGTTTCGGACCCAGCACTGGATGATGGTTAAGAGTATTGGTATTAGTTGTATAAAAACATTATGTGATATATACAAGTAGTATCAGATTTTATATTACTTAATCTGAGCCTTAATATCAATTGCAGGTAGAACTTCACCATCAGCAAGTGCTTCATATATACCATACTTGCTTCATATATATCATCTTTACCGTTCAAGAATTTATCATCTGTTTCTTAAACCGCTCTATCATGATGTCTACATGAAAGCCATTATATATACTGATCGGTTCAACTTCAATTTGTTTTCATAATTGGACTTCAATGTCTCAAGCCATCCTCATATTATTACCAAAACGGCCAAATATTGTGTATTTCGGACAATTTGAAGGGGTTTCACCCAGTCCCTGATAAAAGGGGTTCGTTTCAAATCATCTTTGCCAATGCAATCCAAAAGGAATGTTGCATATTCGTATTGGCCGATTTTTTTAGCCTTGATTTCGAGTGTTAAATGAGATTCGTATGAATATTATAGGGAATGAGTCAGAATTTCAACTTATGATATCTTAGAGTTTAGAATGTCTCACGTATTAGTTGTTACTAATTAATATCGGTGATATAAGCTGATTTGGATGGATCATATAGGCATACTTGAAATCCAAAACATCTAGGTATCCACCAATTTTTCAATACAGGATTGGGTCTTAAAGTGTCTCACATGATATGGAAGATCTGCAAAAGAGGAATAACGTTTTGGTCAAAACCACTTAGTTTCAACCGTTTCAATTTCGATTTCGAATGGACATGATACAAACCTACTGTTAAAACTGAAACCAGTTGGTTTCGACCAGTATCGACTGAATCCACGGCTGAAACCTCACTCTGTATATTTTAAAATAAAATATATGTTTAAATTTAAATACACAAACCGATTTGAACCATATACATAAAAAATATGTACTAACATAAAATTTATAAAAATTTAATTGAAATTCAAAAAATTATATTGTAGAAATTAAAAAAAAAATGCATTGTAACAATAAAAAATGTATTCATAAAAATATATATATATCCTAAACCGAAATTCAAAACAAACCCTACGAAATGGAAACGGATGATACTGTTTGAAATCTAAAATTTTTCCAACGGTCAAAATCGAAATCAAAACCGAAACCGAGTTCTTAAACCTTAGCTGCAAGCATGCAACTAGTTTTGCTGGACCATATATTTGTTCATGGCACAATAAATATAAAATCAATTCAACTTTGATCTGGATCCAGTATCAATAGATCTGAACGGTGCAATAAGAAATTCTTTTCCCTCCAAAAGCAGCGAAGACACGTGTTGCAGCAAGACACAGAATCACAGGACAGATTCTATTGCAATGTGAGATCTAAAGCTGGATCAGATCACCAAAGATTGGCTAGTAAGATACCACATAAGTAACTGATAGGAGTAATCCAATCATTAAAAAAAGGATAGCAAAGTCGGGATTAGTTATTCAATTTATTGAATCTACGTGTCTAAGTATTAAGAATTTTTACTTAGTTAACCAGCATTCCATTGAGAGAAAATCTAACTCATACATGTTTGTTCAGAACATTCAATGGTCTCGGTTTAAAGCAGGATTGAAAAAATGTGACAAAACCCCAATAAGGCAAGTACAAACATATAGTTACAATTGAAATTAACTCCAAATGGTATGCATTATAAGTCATACATAACCATGAATATATCACGATAACAATAACATATAATTTAAGGTAAAAGTATGTTTTCTGTTAATGAACCCACAAAATGCAGAGAGTAGTTGAGTGTTAGAGAAGTTGTGGAGTACCATTCTGAGCATCATTACTAATAATTCATTGCATAGAAATAACATTGAAATCTTTGCATTGCCTCAACCACCTGTATGTTTCTGACATGTCCGATCTCATTCATCTTAACTAGAGATATAAGAAACATGAACTCAGAGTTGGATGTTCAGAGTTATAGAATGCTGGGTCCACAAATAGATGTTATGGGTACAGACCAATAGAAACAAAAAGTACAAAATATACTAACATAAAAAACTGTTTGAGCTAGAGATACAGCTAGAGATCATTAATTATGGAAATAGATTCTATATGATAACATCCAATAGAGATCTATTGAGATAAATTGAACACGAGAAGTCTACTCAACAAGTACAACACCTTCCTCCATGTTACTTATTATGATGATACACAAATACAAGTCTGAATTTTATGCCATGAGAGAAGGGAATGGGAGAGCAGGGTGGTCCTGACTGGTATAGTCTTTTTCATCTTTACTTGATTAATTGTTTTTTCTTTCTGCTTTGGGGTGTGTTAGCATGTCATATTTCTTCAGGGTTCTTTTGGGGGAGATGTGGTTTCTTCAATGAAGTCAACTCCTTTCATTTGATTCCATCACTGCATTTAACAGAGCCAAAACCAGTAATATGAAGGAGAAAAAAAAGTAAACTGGTAATCCAAAATCATAAGTTCCGATATCAGGGGAAAAACTAATATGATTTCACAATACATTTAAATCCAAGTTTGTTTTATCAGTCGGAGTACAATATCCGAAACTATTTTATCGCTTGGTGAAAGAAGATAAAAAAAAATTGATATGGGCATAGCAGGGCTCACAAAAAGGTAATGTTAAAGCCAACATTAGAAATTCTAGTTTAACTTATACACAAATACATAGATGGCAAATATAAATATTGCAGTAAAAGATGACCTTGGCAGTTTAAATGAGTTACTTCCATACAGTAATTGTTCCAATCTTAACTTCTCCGGCCTGTGTCATATCAACTCCGTGCTCCAAAGAAAAATCTGCTCAACAGTTACCACAGTGGCAATTTATTGTAACATGCTTTGAACTTGTTAATTAGCTTGAATTTGCTATTGGGAAAGTTAAAAGCTGCCTAGGTATACAAGAAAAGTTTCTTAATATGTCTCCAAGAAAGAGATCCTTACACGCACATAAAAACATGTCGTGAGATTGAGCTCAACAAAGGTTCAAAGCTTCCAGAAATAAAATATATAACACATAACAGTAACAATGTGAAAAAAAGTGGATAGTCAAAAAATTTATAAGATAGCATACAGAAGGAATACATTGTACCTGCACGAAGCCACTGATCAAAATTTCTTTATAAATTCAATGATGGTGACTTGTGAAATCCACTTCGCTAAGAACAGTCTTAAGGTTTCTACAAAGCCAACTCAAAAAAGCAATAATCAACCTCCACCCTGATTGTCTTCATCATTTCCCGAGCCAGTTCTACCAGGCCGCACAGCACTACCAGATTCATTCTGTTCAGATTCTTGATCTGGAAACACCTCAGATTGTAGTGCTGGCGCAATATTGTTCACGTGAAGCCAAGTCAGTTCCCATAAGCTATCCCCACCAATTGTGCTTCTCTTTGCAAGAATCCCTCTTGTTTTCATCACAAGCAACGTGTTCTTCAGTAGCTCTGGAATCAGTTCTTGGATCTTTTCGCTTCTCTTTCCTCTCACCTTCACCTTCATGTATTTCTCCATGCGACTAAGAACTCCTAGCCACAGCTTGCAGAAGCTACTTAGTCCAGAAAGCTGCTGTAAAAGCTGCAAGAATATCTTGGATAACAACTTCATGGCAATCAAAAGTGTGCCCTCCATGTTTCTGTATTCTTTTTGTGATTGATTCTGAGTATTCTCCAACAGATCATCAAGAACAGCAAATATAACGAGGTCGAAAGACTGCAGCCAAGAAGAGGGGGAGAGGCAAATCCCTTCAGCTCCCACCAGGCATCTCTGAAGTGAAGCAATTGCATGATTCCTCACTTCCTCCCTCTGATCTACACTCACCTTTTTCAGTGCCTGTACCAGCCTCAGCCACATCTCCCTAATTCCTTCCTGTATCTTCTCTGCCTCCTCGCCAGCTTCTTTGGCCTCACTAGACCAGCGAGCAAGGCAAGCCACTGACTCTGCCATCAGATCCAGCGCACGCACAGATCTATCTGTTAGTCCAACCCGAGACTCTGCAAACTGCCTTGAGGCCTCAATACAGAGAATATAGTTGGCTGGTGAGAGGTGAGCCCCTTCAGACATAATAAAGACAAGTGCCTCGAAGCCCACTTCTGAAGCTTCTGGGTGTCGAGCAGTGATGGAGAGCAACGAGGTGATAGTCCGCCATCCTGTATGGCTTTTTATATGGGTGGCATTTGCCTTCACGAGCCTTGTGACTTCTTGTGTAATATTCTCACAATATGCATCAGCCACTCGGGCATCAAGTTTCAGAACCAACTGAAGTGACCTCAAGAGCTCATCAGCAAGGTTCTCCTTGTAAGGCAGCAACCGCTGACAAATACGGAGAAGTCCAAAGACAGCTTTCTCCACAAGGGCACAAGGCATCACAGTACTCTGAACAATGTTTGCTATGTGCTCATAAACTCCTTGCCAAAGGAGAACAATCCTATCCCGATTGTTCAGGGTAATAGCAATAAGCAGCTCCAAGCAGAAAACAGCAGTGTCTTCATCATCAGGCGAGCTGGTGACTTTCTGAGGCCGACCTGCTGCCCAAATAAGGGCACGGGCGAGCTGTAATAGGGAATCAGCCTGTAGGAACTTGCTTTCAGTGAATATACTATCTATGCGGCACTTTTGGATGGTCTGAAGAGTCCTTTGGTGAGCAGCAAGCTGCTGTTCAGTTGGTTGTGACCGTGGTTCCTCTGTGTCAAGGGACAATAACTGGCTAAACCTCCCCATCAGCCCAGAGGATCTACGAGGAGTTCCCATTGATGGAATATGAGATGTGGTAAGTGAGCTAGGAGGAGGCCTCCCATGCACAGTATCTGACAAGAGCTCAGAATCATCAGCTGCATCACTGGCGACACGTGCAGGAAGTAAGCCTAGCTTATGGAGCCTCAAGATGCAATCCAATACATTTCTCCAACTGGTGCGTATGTAATCACCATATCTATTTGCTATGTTGAACACTGTTTCGGTTGCCATCCTAGCTTTAGTGTCATCCCCGAAAGCAGTAACTGGTTCATCAACCAAGGACGTGTTGAGAAGAGTAGTGAACTTGCAGAGGGACACCACTAAGTCATCCAATACATCTTCCAGATGATGGTAAGCCGATATCTTCGCCACAGCCAAGAACCCATCCACACAAGTCAAAAAGACTTCTTCATGCTCAGCATAATCAAACACCACTGAGATTGCAGCAATGGTTGGTCCTGACATAATTGCAAACATATCATGATCCAGGAAAGGACGGGAGTCACAGATGATATATGGAGATGTCTTCTTTGATTTCCTCATCAGATCAGTCCAACGGCTAGGGGACATCTCAGGGAATCCAACTCCTTGGTCAGGAATGGTCCTGATCTCATTTCGGCAGATGGAGTGATAAAGCTCAGATAAAAATTCTCTTGGAAGGTCATTTCCGCCATTAATGTGGCGGTTATTCCGGATAAAGTCCTCTTCGGTCATCTTCTTTTTCACCTGCACATTGTGTTGGTCTGTGTTAAGCATTATAAGCGAGTATGATAACAGAAGAGCTGCATCCTTGTTGGCAAGAATTTGAGTCGACTGCTCATAGTATCTTTCTGAGAAAGCCTCGAGCACTCTCTGTATCTTCTGGGACTCGCCCGGCAGCCTGAATGTCTCTAGAAACAGCCTTAGAGCAGTATCGAGAGGCATGTCTTCAAAATCAAAGGTCCCAGCAAATTCATGAAGCACCTGAACACAGAACTCGTCATGGTTGCCCAAGAAATCTCCAACAAGGTTCTTATCCAACCCCGCAGTGTACCGGAAAAAGCATGCCACACTTTGTGGGTCTAGTTTCTCAGGCAAAAGATGGGTACCCTGGAGAAACTCCAAACCCTTCTTCGGGTCCCTGTTGAAGTGGTCAGCCCCGATCATCAGCCTCCTCTTGATGTACTTCCGCCGCCGAACAAATCTGACCCAATGCTCTGGATCATAGTAGTTTTCACACTTAACCGTCCAGAAGGGGGTAAATTCCTCAAGTTCAAGTGGTGCTTCTTCTGAGCGGGGAGGCGCGTTGCCTATCCTGTCAGCCATTCCCTGAATCACTGCAATTAAACCATCCAAGGCAAGAACATGCATTGTGGACAATGGACAGTTTACAGGAAATGCGCTCTTTGAGAGAAGGTTGGCAAGGTCCTCAAAAACATTGCTACAAGTTATGTCACAGTCCAAGTTAGCATACATCTCAGCCATAAATGTTTTTTGTCGACAGAAATCCACGAGAGACTCCATCGCAACTTCCTGCTGATGATAGCTCGATCCATACCGGCTTTGTGCCAGCCTCAGGATTACACATGAGAAGAAAGCCTCGAGCTGCAGTTTCAGCTCCGTTCTCAAGTGGTAATAGAGGTTCAAAACAATGGAACACACCATGGACAGAATAAGCGGGCTCATCGACAGGCCAAACTGCATCAAGTTCCGGAACAGCTCGTCCTGTATCAAAGCAAGCAATTTCGGGTGTTTCCGGATAGAAGGTCCCCCCAACTCAATAGCTGAATTGATCAACCCGAGAGCAAAGAGAGGCACGTCTTCATCAAAAGCTATAGGATTCGACCTAGGACTCATCCCAATCTGCTCAACAACGTTCAGAAGAGAGCACAAGAAGTGAAATATCTCCACAATACAAGGAATCCCATAAGGCTCCACCATCGACGTCATCCCATTGGGCGCTTCAACTGCTAACCCATTCTCATCCCCCGAAGCTCCCACCGACCCAATAATAACATTTCCATTCTCGGCTGGCGTGAGCCCAAAAGCCTGATCCATGTCCATTCCGCCCATCTCCATAATGCCAAAAACAATTTATACTACCTCAATATCATAATGCCACAAACTTTACTAAATACACAGATAGAAACTTTATTATTACCTCTGGGGGCTTGGCGCGGCTCCTGTTGAACCCTTCTCCAGCGACCTCCGGCAAGTGTGAGAAGATGCAGCGCACAAGCTCGTGCATTGTGTGCCGTGATATCCGTTGCAAAAGCTCTCCTTTGGTCCCGGCCTGATGAACGACCCGAAAGCACGTGTTCACTATAGTGCAGACGTGCTGGTTGCTGAGCACGGCCGACGCCCTGCTCTTCATGCAGGCGAGTAGCACCTGCAGGATCTTCATCAAGACCGCCTCCTCGGATGCTGGATCGGTTACCTCGAACCGGCAGCTCGTGACGGCGTCCACCACCGCGTGCATCGCCTCGTCAACGTTGGCGGTGGCTTTGGGGTCGAGTGCATCGAGGGTTACTATCTTGTAGACGGATGAGAGGGCGACGCCGGTGATAGGGGCCCCAGTCTCGTCGGAGCGGATCACGTCGAGGAACGGGCGGAGGTAGGCAGTGGGGTCCACGGAGGCCCAGCCGCGCTGGTCCCACATGAAGATCTGGCGGCGGATGGACTTGAGGGACTGGATGAGGGAGTGGTCGAGGTGGTCGTCGGCGGCCGAGGCGTAACGGCCGCCCCAACGGACGTTACGGCGCATGACGGCAAGGACGGCGGCGACCTCCGAATTGATTACGCATGCGAGGGCATGAGGCGATGGCGTGGACGACGACGACGGCGCCAGCGGCGGAGGTGAGGCCGATGCGTCTTCTTCCTCCTCGATCGGGTTGATGCCGGAGTTCTGAAACTTGAGGCGAGCCATGGCGGAAGATTTCTGAGAGGGCATATGGATTTCTAGGGTTTTGGGGAGAGCGGATCTTGGAACAGATCTGGAACTGAGAAGGACACCCAAAAAGAGGGATCAAATCTCAGATCCGATCGTGAAAATTGGGTGGGAATTGGAATTTGACTATGGAAGAAGGAGAATGAGAGTCGCCATTAGAAACTAGGAGAAGAGAGGGAGAGCTCCATTTCGATCAGCGTTCTCTTCCTCCCTCTTGCTTCTGCTTCGAGGAGAGGGATTTAGATTTCGGTTTTTCGTTACCTTTCTTCTTTTTATTTTTTTTATATTGCTTTTTTGACTCCTTTTCGTTATTGTTTGGACTTTGGGTTGGAATGATTTTAGAGAACAATGGTCATTGACATATACAAGTAGTAATCAATCTCAATTATGGAAACCATAAGTCATATATATATTAGAACTAGTCATAATTTGTGCCCAGAGGACACGGAGGCAGTCGTCGTCCAGACACAAATGCGGTTAGAAGCGGTCGTCAAAGTGAAAAAAGCGTGGGTGTATGTTGTTGAGTATTGGACTCTCCACCTTGATTTTGATGATGATCAAACACAAATCATTGTGACTAACTCATGTGTTTGCAGTTAACTATAAAGTCACCAATTAGATTCAAGAAGAGCAAAAGTGACTACACGTGTTGATTCAAGTGGAGGACTCGGTAGATCAACAAAGGTGAAGCATTGGCTTGAAGAACTCAAAGGCTACCTCAAACCTCAAGCCAATGGCATCAACAAATGAATGGAGATTCAATCCAAAGAGAAGATAGGAATGGTTGAGTCAAAAGCTTCGAAGACTATGATGTTGGAGATATTCAAGTCATTCAACTAAAAGACTCAAGACCATGAAGAATTATGGAGATCGTCGCCAACGTACCTTGTTCATCTCAAGCGACGTCCCAAGACTTCCTCAGAACGCGTGATCGTTGAGCCAGAAGCTTCGTTGAAGCTCAAGGAGTATTATTGAAGTCGAGTGATTCGGATTCTCCAAGTTGAAGCTTTGAAGACGGTTTGTCGTGTTTACTTTTATGTCTTCTAGTTTCGGTTTAGTAGAATGGTAAGCCTTGATTAGTACTTGCCTAGAAATCTTCATTCTATCATATCTTATCTCTAGGATTGCCTTAGAAGCCCTTAGAAACCTTCCCGAAGGTTATCGCCTCATTCCTCGGCTTCGTATTCATCTTAGTTGGTTCAAGTAGAAGAACCAACCGACTAGATGACGATCTAGTCGGTTGGAAATTCTTCTTGAACCGACTAGACATCCTAGTTAAATTCAGCACATTCATTGTTGATCAATTAGTTGGTCCAAGAAGATTCACCGACCGACTAGATGACGATCTAGTCGGTTGGAAATCCTTTTCAGACCGACTAGTTATCCTAATCAATTCAAGACTATTTGTTGACCAATTAGTCGGTCCAAGAAGGTTCACCGACCGACTAGTTGTCCAACTAGTCGGTTGTGAATCCTTCTCAGACCGACTAGTTCTCCTAAGTGAAATTCGACTTCTTTACTGTCATCTTCTTAGTCGGTCCAAGAAGGCTCACCGACCGACTAGTTGTCAAACTAGTCGGTTGATGTTTCTTCTTAGACCGACTAGTTCTTCGTCTTCTGGATTTCACTATCTTTGCTGTCAACTTCTTAGTCGGTCCAAGAAGGCTCACCGACCGACTAGATGTCAATCTAGTCGGTTGATGTTTCTTCTTAGACCGACTAGTTATTCTTTTTCAGCAATTCTCTATCTTCGATGTCTTCCTTCTAGTCGGTCCAAGAAGGTTCACCGACCGACTAGTTGCAAAACTAATCGGTCAGTGATCCTTCTTAGACCGATTAACTGCTTCAGAAATAGAGTCGTTGGGGCATTTAATGCCACGATTTTTGTGACCGTTTTCTCTCTTCTCTATATAAGTTTGAGTGCTTCAAACCTATAATCCAAGGCTGAAATTAGAGACATTTTCATACCCAAGAGAAGAGCCATTCATTCTCATTTCTAAGCTCTCTCATCTCACAAGAATCTCTCTCTTACTCTTTGGGCACTACTTCCTCAAGAGAGATTCTCATTCCTTGTGAGCGTCTCAAGCTAAGAGCTTGAATCCAAGTCACCAACTTCTCCCTAGCCATCTATTGCTGCTCATCTTGGTAGAGCTAGGGTTTGGTGATCTCCTCTTCCTCAAAATCCATTCTTGCCCTATTTTGGTAAGTATTTCTCAAGGCATAGGATTTTGTGGTAAGAAGTTTTATATTTCATTCTTTATACTTCATATCTGTTGTATACTCACGGTGGTGAGAGGATTGGCTTGATCCCAAGTTGTGGGAGTCAAGATTTCGTTTTACTCTCGGTTTGTGAGAGTGTGCTTAGTCCCTAGTTGTTGTCACGCCCCGCTTCCCTAATATGGAAGGCGAGACGTGAGGAGGTCCGCTCAGACGTATAGCTGTGAAGCTGCAGTCTGATAAGCGGCTGTAAAAATTACGAAAAGTAGCAGGTCATTTGCATTGCAACGAAACAACAACAATAATAATGAAGCAGATAAAAGAGTATCCACCAACAAAACATCCAACAATTTTTCTCAACATTACAGATAGTCACAAAAGAACAAAGTCTGAACAAAAGGCCTAAAGCATGGCCGACATAATACAAAACATCAACATAAAAGAGAGGTACTACGCACCGACAACCTAACAACGTCTAAGCAGAAAGAAACAACAACAAGGAAGAGCTCTAGGACAGGTCTCCGGTGTCCTCGAACTTAACACCTGTAACATGTTCGTCCTCGGCGACGAACTCCGGCTCACAACCTAACATGTGACACCCAAAAGAGAAAGGGGCACATGTCAGCAAAGTCTCCAAGGAGACTTTGTGCAAGGAAACTAATAAAGGTAAACTAAGTGCAGCTAGCAGTTCTATAAAGAATGAATACAATAACATGGCAGGTATGGCATGAGTGCAACAAGTAAGTAAACGAAACAAGCACGACAAGTGTAGCAGAGCTACTAAACACTATTCACTATTTGACGATTAACTTAATTTCACGATGTGCACAGGGTTTACGCCTTTTGGCTGAAGTGGCTGTACGGGCACACTTCTATGCTCAAGTGATCGCTTAACCCTACCCCTCCCACATGTGTCGAGCCTTGGTTTCCCAAGTACGTGAGCCCGCTTCTGGATCACGAGCCCAGGAAGTGTTTCTCAATATGGATGATCACTCCTTATTTTACACCTTTTTCCGCATGTTTGCATGCCATTTAGATCGCCCAAATCATGTTTTTCACGATATATCGACGATATTGCGATGCTTTTCACGCTTTGTTGTTTTTGTCGCATTTCAGGTGATTTGGCGCGATTTGGAGTGATCATGAGATGCGCTCACGATAGACGGCCACCGACGACCTCCCCGAGGGGTATTTTGCTGTTGGAGAGGAGCGGAAGAAGAATGGACGTCGCCGGAGCGACGAGGAGGCCAAAACGACCAGTTTGGGCATTTTTTGTGTCCCACTCGGCCGAGTGGAGGAGCCACTCGGCCGACCAGCGAGACACTGCTCGGCCGACCCGTTCAGACACGATTTCCATGTGTACTCGGCCGAGCGACGGAGACCACATCGGCCGAGTGACGATACCACGTCCGCCCGAGTGGCGCCCAGACGAAGGCCCTCAAAAAGATCGAAGTTACTGTTTTTCGGCCATCTGAGCTTCAGAAGACCCACTCGGCCGAGTGGCAAATCCCGTCCGCCCGAGTGAAGTGAAGCCATCGGCCGAGTGACGACAACTCACTCGGCCGAGCCGCCCCCGAACTGAAGACCCCTGAAGCCCCCGACTTACTGGAAAATTGACAGGGTTTTCACTCGGCCGAGTGACTTTTGTCACTCGGCCGAGTGCGATGCGCAGCCTGTAGCGAAATTTGCGGAAAACAGGCTGTGCAGGGGCATTTTGGTCAGGATTTTTAGACGATTTTTGGGGCTATTTAAGCTCTGTTTTTACCCTAGTTTTGAGAGCCACCTCTCAGATTTTTTGCAGCTTTTTGAGTCTACTTTTTTTAGCTTTATTAATTGTGATTGGAGAAGAGAAAAACTTGGATTTTTGTTGGGTTGATTGAAGATCTACATTGGTTTGCACTTCTCTTCCCCAAAAACTCTATTTTTATTGTTTATATCATTGTTGTGATGAATTCCATTGTCTATTTCATTGCTAATTATTGTGCTATTGCTATGATTAGTGAGTAGTCTCCACGTCTTGGGGCGTGGGGATGAACCCTACAAGCCCAATTTCGTATTTGTGTTGAATTGGTAGAAATTGAGCTAGGATTGTCATTAGGGATTAGATTGGGATCGAATTACTACGGATAGCTAGGTATTCACATCAATTGGGATTTGCAAGAGATTGGATCCCGATTCGATAGGAAGCCCTAGAAATCCGAATTGGGTTGGAGTCGGATTTTCGAAGTATCGGTTTGCAAGAGATTGGACCGATGCTAGGATCTCCGGTTGCAATTCCGTGCCGATACCCGTTTGCAAGAGATTGGACGGGTAGGAACTATCCTAATCTAGATTGTGGACCGAGTTTGCAAGAGATTGGGCTCGGTGCGCAATTGGACGATGATGTTGATCCTAATGCTAGCTTCCCTAGGCTAGGGTTTGCAAGAGATTGGACCCAAACCTAGGATAGCTATAGACCGGCAACAGCGCGAGAGCGTGAGCTTGGTTGCACATTTAGTTGCAACTAGTTCATCCAAATTCTCATCCTAGCGATTTCGATACCGACGAACCACATTTGTGAAATACGGTGAGTAGTGGGGATTCCCCATTCCCTAGGCGTTCTCTATTTGATTTGATATTTCGCATTTTTGTCTGACAATTGTGACAGGATCGCCCAAGGCAATTATCCCTCTAAATAGCCAGGTTGATTAGGAGCAAGCACGGTCATTCGTCCTCCCTGTGTTCGATACCCGCTCGCCGCTATACCGTGCGCTTGCGGTAAAACTACAACCGTCGCCTCGGGACGTGTACGCCGGGGCGCGATCAAGTTTTTGGCGCCGTTGCCAGGGAGGGCATTTTGACGGTGCTCGGCACCGACCACCCGGTTATTTCTTCTTACTTTCTTCCTTTACTTCCCTCTCTATCTTATCCTAACTTCATTCGTAGCCCTATTTGCATATTCTCCCCGCATTTCGCATAAGATCTTAACAGGGAGAATGGGGGATGCAACGCCAACAATAGAACTCAGTCGAGAAGACTATGACACCTTCACAGACCTCCTTAAGGAGCTTGTCGACGAGGTCCACGCTACCGGAGCATTTGCTATCAATATCACGGACCCCGATGAACAACTATTTGCTAGCTTTGTGATGGACCAAATCTCCCCGGAAGGAACTATCGGAGGCAATGTCAGAGTTGACGTGGTCGACGACAAATTGCATTTCGAAGACAATAGAGCAAATGTCGAAGAGCACTATGCTCCCGAAGAACCCTTCGAGCAAACCGACATTCCGGGTGTTACACTTTATGACGCTCACTCTTGTTTTTATGAATCGTCTGATGTGTTTCTTGATTCCAGGTACGAACTGGAGCAGAGTGAAGGTTTTGGCGATGCTAGCACTGAATCAGAGGGCGCCTACTTCGATGCCTCATCCTCACTAAGTAGCGAGTCCGACTCGTCACAAGAAAGCATTCCACCTGAAGATGAGCTAAACCAGGATGACAAGGAAGAAGCCGAATTCATGCGAGCTGAAAAGGTGGAAGAAGCAGCGCCACCTCAGGTAGAGCTTAAACAATTACCGCCGAATCTAAGGTATGCCTTTTTGGGTAATAAATTGACTTTTCCGGTGATAGTCAATTCCCACCACACACAAGATCAACTTGAAAAACTCCTAGACGTCCTTAGGAGCCACAAAGATGTCTTGGGATACACTATCTCCGATCTTAAAGGGATAAGCCCTAGGCTTTGCACGCATCGGATCCATTTGGAGGATACCGAAGCCACCTCCATAGAGCCTCAAAGGCGGTTGAACCCGAACATGAAGGAGGTGGTTAAAAAGGAAATCCTAAAATTGCTTGAAGCCGGTATAATTTATCCTATCTCTGACAGTAGATGGGTTAGCCCCGTCCACGTCGTCCCCAAGAAAGGAGGGATGACTGTCATAAAAAATGACAAAGGTGAGCCAATATCCACGCGCACTGTCACGGGATGGCGAATGTGCATTGACTATAGGAGACTCAATAAAGCCACCCGAAAGGACCATTACCCATTGCCATTCATCGATCAAATGCTTGAACGCCTCGCGAACCATAAATACTTTTGCTATCTAGACGGGTATTCGGGTTTTTTCCAAATCCATTTGCACGAAGATGACCAAGAAAAGACAACTTTCACTTGTCCCTATGGCACCTACGCATACCGTAGGATGCCGTTCGGCCTTTGTAATGCTCCCGCCACTTTTCAAAGATGTATGACATCCATATTTTCCGATTATATTGAAAATATTATGGAAGTTTTTATGGATGATTTCTCGGTTTACGGAAGTGAGTTTGACTCTTGCTTGGAAAATCTCACTAAAGTCCTAAAAAGGTGCCAACAAAACAATCTCACTCTCAATTGGGAGAAGTGTCACTTCATGGTCACGGAAGGTATAGTCCTCGGGCATCTTGTTTCCTCAAGAGGAATCGAGGTAGATAAAGCTAAAATTGAGGTAATCGAAAAACTTCCTCCTCCTATTAATGTTAAGGGCATTAGAGGCTTCCTTGGTCACGCGGGGTTTTACCGCCGCTTCATTAAGGATTTCGCCTCGATTGCCCGACCACTTACTTCCTTACTCGCTAAAGATGTTCCTTTTGACTTTTCAGGAGAATGCTTGCAAGCTTTCAACACCTTGAAGGAAGCGCTAGTCTCAGCGCCCATCATTCAACCGCCGGATTGGAGCCTCCCTTTTGAGCTAATGTGCGATGCTAGCGACCAAGCCATTGGAGCGGTATTGGGACAAAGGAAAGATAGGAAACTTCATGCGATATACTACGCAAGCAAGACATTGGATGACGAGCAGAAAAACTACACAACTACCGAAAAGGAGCTTCTAGCGGTCGTCTATTCCATAGAGAAGTTTCGCTCCTACCTCCTCGGTTCCAAGGTGATTGTCCACACCGACCATGCGGCATTGAAGTATCTTTTAAACAAGAAGGAGGCCAAACCCCGGTTGATTAGGTGGATACTCTTGTTGCAAGAATTCGACCTAGAGATCAGAGATAAGAAGGGTACAGACAATGTCGTGGCGGATCATTTATCTAGGCTCATTCGCGACAAGGAGGATGAGAGCTTACCTATTGACGACACATTTGTTGATGAGAGGCTATATGCGGTAAGGACCGAGGAAGTACCTTGGTACGCGGACTTCGTCAACTACTTGGCGTGCGGAATCAAACCGCATGGGATGTCCACGCAACAAAAGAGGAGATTTATGCATGAGGTCCGTAGCTATTTTTGGGAAGATCCTTACCTTTTCAAGATATGCAAAGATAGTGTCATTCGTAGGTGTGTTTCTAAAGAGGAGGCAACGTCTATCATTTTGCATTGCCACGGTCTACCATGCTGGGGACATCATGCCGCCTCTAAAACAACCGCTAAGATCTTGCAGAGCGGATTCTTCTGGCCCACAATGTTTAAAGACACTCACGCTTTTGTGAAGGGTTGCGATAGATGTCAACGGACCGGGAATATCTCCAAGCGCAATGAGATGCCGATGAGACCCATCCAGGAGATTGAGCTTTTTGATTGTTGGGGAGTAGACTTCATGGGGCCTTTTCCGTCGAGCAATGGCAACAAGTACATCCTATTGGCCGTTGACTATGTCTCCAAATGGGTGGAAGCTATTGCCACCCCTACTAATGATGCGAGGGTCGTCTCCAAATTCTTCAAGCAAAATATCTTTCCGCGCTTTGGAGTGTCGCGTACCTTGATAAGTGACGGGGGAAGCCACTTCATAGAGAACAAGTTTGAAGCCATGCTAAAGAAGTACGGGGTAAATCATAGAGTTGGAATGGCTTATCACCCCCAGACAAGCGGCCAAGTAGAAGTCTCAAATAGAGAAATCAAGCAAATTCTCGAGAAAACAGTAGATCGGTCTAGAAAGGATTGGTCAATGAAGCTAAACGATGCTCTATGGGCCTATCGCACGGCCTTTCGCACCCCCATCGGTACCACACCGTTCCGCCTAGTTTATGGGAAGGCTTGCCACTTGCCGGTAGAGTTGGAACACCGCGCATATTGGGCCATCAAGACCTTTAACTACGATTATAAGAGTGCGGCGGTGAGGCGACTCTTGGACATCAACGAACTTGATGAAATAAGGAGAGACGCTTATGAGAGCTCGAGAATTTACAAGGAAAGGACCAAGATTTTCCACGATGCCCGCATAACTGTCACGGACTTCAAGGTGGGAGACACGGTCTTGCTCTACAATTCCCGACTCCGACTATTTCCCGGTAAGTTGAGGTCACGTTGGTCGGGACCTTTCACCATCAAGCACATACAACCGGGAGGAGCTTTCGAGTTGGAAAGCAAGGAAGGTACCACATTCAAAGTAAATGGGCAAAGGCTCAAGCACTATTCCGAGGGGAGCCCGACGGGCGAAATCAATAGAGTATATTTGCTTAAAGAGCGGCCGGATGATCTCTCGGACCTCCTTGATGAGGTGATAGAGGAGGCGATTCCTCATTCAATTGGTGCCCTTTTTGATGAAGAATTTGATGAAGGCCCGGATTTAGGCCATGAAGACAATAATGATGATTCCCCCGACTTCTCCGCTGATGAAGATGAAGGCGACGCTGATGTCGCAAGGATTCGAGAGCTCTGCAAGCTCTCGAAATCAAAGTCTCCAAAGAAAGCTCCGCCGATACGGAAATCGGCACCGCCGGTCAAGCCGTTGGCCGGGGCAAATGCTAGCTTGGGGGAGCCTCCCCCCAACACTATTCGAGATAGGAGACCACCGCGGGAGAACGCTACGCCACCACGTTCGAATCCAAGCGCGCTCCCCGGCAAGTTTGACGGGTGCATCTCATATGCACCAAACATCCCGCATTGATTGAAAATTATAGGGGGTCGAGCTCACGACCTAAAACGAGCGCTTGTCGGGAGGCAACCCGACGGTTTTTGCTTTATTTTTGCTTTTTCTTTATTTTCGTTTTAGAGATTTTTAGTGTTTTGAGTCATCCGACCAAAAATTTTGTGATAACGGGTCCTATTTTTCTTGACAGGAGAGGAGATAGGTAGATCATCATGAGGAGGTTGAACGAGGCGACGAGGAGCGCCCAAAGAAGGCGTTCGACGCTTAGGAGGAGCATGAAATCGACTGGAGGAAGAAAGACGGAGTTTAGAGCCCAAACGAGGACAAACAGCAGAATACAAGGCTCACTCGGCCGAGTATACTAGTCACTCGGCCGAGTCCAGAAGTTCGTCCGGCCGAGCCGCTCACGAACGAGGGAAGTCTGCTGTACCCAACTCTCTGTTTATTTTCTCGATTTCATTATAACTGCTACTCGGCCGAGTATATATATTCACTCGGCCGAGTGAAACGGATACCCTCCTTGGGCGAGTCATGCCGAGTAGCTTGGGTCACTCGGCCGAATGGACTTACTCCACTCGGCCGAGGCTGGCAAAGCCACTCGGCCGATGCGATATCGGGGAGAAAATTTCTATTGCCTCGCTCGGCCGAGTGACCACGTCACTCGGCTGAGTCGTAACTTCTATTATATAAGGACCGAGGGGGGGGCGCGTTTTTCGAAACCGCAAAATTCCCAAATCGCCCGACCCCTCGGATTCCCCTCGCCCGATACCGCTCGTTCTCACCCCCACTCGCCCGACCAAGCCCACGCGCGCCGCCGCTCGGCCTGCCACCGCCGGCCGACCGTCGCCGCACCCCGCCCGAGTCGCCGCCGGCAGCCCCGTCTCCGATCACCTCCGGTTCGCTTATTTTCACCATTTTCTTCTCTTTTTGCGTAGTTTTTGAGGATCCGTGTATTAATCGAACCCCTAACCCGAATCAATTCACATATCTATCTGTTATACCCCTATTGCTCCATACATTTTGATTATTACTCGCTGATATCGCTTTTCCATGCGCAGGTTGTTTTTTGGAGCTTAGGGGAGCTCAGGGGAGCTTCTACGGGCTGCTCAGGACTTCGTGGAGGCGCGGACTTCGCACGCTTCCACTGCTTAGCACTCGCGGCGTGTTTGGGTAAACTCTTTCCACTCTTTGTGCACACGCCGCACTTTTCACTTTTCGGCGCGCTCGGGGCCGATATGCCGCCCCGGACACGGCCTCGGACGAGGAGACCTTCCGCTAAGCGGAAGAGGTCGGATGACGCCAGCCCCGCCCACGAGGCGGAAGAGTCTCCTCCTCCTTCCCCCGCACACCCCGCACAGCCTGCCGGCCCCGCACACCCCGCACAGCCTGCAGCGCACCCACAGCCCGCACAGCCTCTCCCTGCCGATCCACAGCCACCACCACCGGCTCCACTGGTCGGGCCGCTCGGGATTACGTTCCGAGACGACGCACACCGCGCCGTCTTCGAGCGTATCTCTCAGCGCTCGATCGTACCCTCCAGGTTCGCACACCTCGCTGACCTAGGACGCCTGGGGGTACTTGAGGGGATACTCACGTTGTACGACAACGTGGGTTGGCGTGACTTCCTTCAAGTGTCGGCGGATACTTTTACCCGCCCGACACTTGAGGTTTTGAGTTCGATCGCCCAGACCGATGAGGGATGCTCATTCCGGTTCATGGATCGAGAGTGCCAGGTCACTCTCGATATGATGAGAGCATTTTTCTCATGGCCCGCCGTCCCCGGAGCCGATCGCGGTTACGGCCCTACCCACATCCCCCCACCTTCTTTCGACGCCGGCGCCTTCTGGGCCCGGATCACAGGCCACCACGCTGCCTTTGACCCTAGTAGGGCCAAGGCCTCGGCCATAGTCCACCCCTGCCTACGCATTGCCCAGCGCCTCATGGCGACTACCTTTTTGGCCAGATATGAGCCGGGCACGATGTCTACGCCAGAGCTTTACATGCTCTACGCGATGACACGTCCCAGAGCTCTATCTAGGGATGGACTCGAGCTTGTCCCCGCCGTCGTGATCGACATTGCGGCTTGGTTTCTAGACCGTATCATTGTGTCGGTGGGCGCTCGCTCACCGATATGCTGCGGCGGTCTGATCACCTTGCTTACCATGATGACCGGCGAGGACCTACCCGACGACCTGCGACGCGTTCCGGGCCCCACTTCCTTGTCGATAGACGTTATGGCCCGGATGAAGATGCTGCGTCCGCATGGTGAGCGTCACTGGGTCTGGTTGCACGGCCCCTATGGGGCCGATTACATGATTCTCCCGAGCCCTGCTCGGACTCTGATTGCACCAGCCCACGTTGACTGGATTCCGGCGATGGATGTCCTCATCCCCGCCGCCTACGTGCTCGAGGCCGAGGAGGCCGAGCAGGCCCACGCTGCCCACGCTGCCCAGGCTGCTCCCGCAGACCCTGCTGCACACCCTGCCGAGCCTGCTGCCCACCCCGTCGACCCTGTGGCCTCTCAGCCTGTTCCTGACATTTCCACTGCTCTTGACACTTCTGTCCCCACATCTGCCTGTGTCGAGAGTACTTTTGCTGAGCCCACTTCCACCACTGTCACCACTTCCGAGGCTGTTCCCACCACTCCCGCTGCCACCTCCGGCCCTCTGTCCGTGGAGCCCCTTTGCTCCGCTCTCCCCCAGCGCCCGCAGACCTTTGTTGAGAGTGGAGAGCCCTCGTTCGCCGCGGTCGTGGAGACCATGGTTAGCATGATCTCCGCTGGGGTTACACCTTTTGGACCACACACTTCTACCCCAGCGGGAGATTCCTCTGTCTCCACTGCCGCCGTCTTCTCCGAGAGTGTCGTGGCGTCTGTCCACACTTCTGTGCCACAGACCTCTTTGGCCACCTCGTTGCCTCTTTTGCACGCCTCCTTTGCTGCCGCTGCCTCCACTTCTCGCCAGCCGGTGTCCCGGCCTCACACCGAGGCCAGGCCCACTTTTTCAGGCGCGGCACCTTTTGTCCCATTCCCTGCTGAGCCCGTTACATACTCCACACGCGTACGCCAGCCTCGCCCTGCGCAGCCTAGACCGGTGCGTCCCTCTGCACCACCCCCGCCCGACACTACACTGCAGAGCATACGTGCTCTTGAGTTGGCGGTGAGTGGTCTTAGAGGAGACCTTAGGACCCTGTCCTCCACCGTCTCTGCGATGGCTGGACGCTTCGACCTGATACCCCAGATCCACTACTGCCTTACACAGGTGCTGGAGCGTCTCCCTCGCGTACCCCAGCCCACCCAGCAGGTTCCCACACACACTTCCACACACACTAGTCCTGCTTCCGCTTCCACCCCAGCTCAGCAGCCCACACCACCACCACCACCTCCTCCGCCTCAGGACGGAGACGGCGCGGCACCGCCTTCTTAGGCACTCTTGATGCCTTTATCCATTCCTGCCGTTGTGCTGCCCGTCTCTGCTGGGTCCTGATGCACTTTTGTCCACCCCCCCTCCCCCTCACTATTTTTGGGATTATATTTTTGATCATATCTTTATGTGCATATCATATCATATCTACTTGGGATTCTCATTTTGATCACATCTATATATATCTTTTTGGGAGAGAGGGAGCGTTTTTGGTACTATATTTATTTTCATATCACTCCTGTTCGTGCATGCATCATGTCCGCATCATATTTTTTTTCATTTCTTTCTTTTTATTTTCATTTTTCCATGCATGCATCCTCACTTGCCCCTCACACTTCTTGTCTCTCGGTGTCCCACACCTTGCACATTGAGGACACTGTGCCGTTTAGCTTGGGGGAGTGAGTCCTCACTTTCTTTTTTTTCGTTTAGCCACCTTTATTTTCAGTTTTTCACACCGTTTTTCACTTTTGCACTTATTTTTCATTATTTTTCATTTATCTTGCCATGCATCACGTTTTTCTTATTTTCCTGTGTGCCGCATTGCATAGTTCTATTTTACTTTATCTTTATTTCTTTTTCATCTCATGCTAGAGATGAATTTTCTGTGATGATGTCTACGTGGAGTTAGCTTATTCTATATGCATGCTATATTTGTCGTGTCTTAGATTTCATTTCTGATATCATATGCTATGACTTGCTTTACATTTAGAAATAGTAACCCACACTTTTTCCTCATGAAAATGGATGAAATTTTATTATTAGCTGAGCCTGAATATTCATATGTATGCTATCACAGAAAACACACCAAGATTCACGCATTGAATGCCTATATCTGGAGTACTGACTTCTTTTCCTTTATCACTTCTATATGCATGAATTGTACACTTCACTTCCGGATGATTGAATGATGATTAGCTAAGATATATCTGGATTAGTTAGCTTTTTTGTGATCAAAACTGAGTAGATTAGATTACCCCGCTGAAGTTGTCGTGCATGTCTTATAGAGTGAGCCGAGAGTTATATTTATTTCTTTCTCCACAAATCTTGAACATCACTTCTCTACTTTTAAAATCATTGGTGAATCTCCCCTTAGTGATTCTATTTTATGGCATTTCCCCCGCTATTAATTCCTAGCTCCAAATCTCTTATTTCAAAAATAAAAAAAAAGAGAGAAGAGAAGAATAAAAGAGAGAAAAACATTCTTGTATATCATTACCTCTCTCTGAGTTGGGATCATTGTATATATGTTGCTTATTGCAAAAGAAAATAAAAAAAAAGAAAAAAAAAAGAAAAAAAAGAGAAAAAAAAAAGAAAAGAGGAAAAATCCTCAATAAAAGATCCCATCTCGCTTACTTTCTTTCTTATTTCCCTTCTTTGCCTTCGGAGCTATATAAAAATGGGGATGTAAATATTTTTGTGCCACCACGCTTATAGATAAGCTTGGGGGAGGAGATCCATTGATGTGTGAGAGAGCGACTACTTGACATTGCACGACAACCTAGGCTAAGTAATATTCTATACTCGGTGAGATTGTTTCTAGCTTTACGAAATCCAGAAATCTAAGCCTAGCATTCATTTCATGAAATCCATACTTTTCTATTCTCTCTATTCTATGATGTGATACTCTTATACTCCAGATAGAAAGCGTTCAATTGAAAAGTGTGTGATCTGAGATTTGTATACCGCTTTAGATGATTCAGGCGATGTTAATTTTAAAATCATTCCGTTTTTCATGATTATACTGTTGTTCGTGGGTTTTCTATTTTCTACTTGCACTATTCTACTATGATATCAAAATGAGATTCTTTGACATGTATCTCTCACTCGGTGCATGCTATAAGAGTAGGTGAAACCCACGTCCTGAGAAAATGATCTAGCATCCTATCTTTCTTTCTTTCTTTCTTTATTTTCGTTTGGTTTTCATTCTTCTTCGTTTTTCATTTTTTTCGTTTTTTTTGTCGTTTTCGTATTCCGAATCCACCGGGTTCGCCTTTTACTTATCTTCCTCGAGGACGAGTAAGAGGCAAGCTTGGGGGATTTTGATCACTCCTTATTTTACACCTTTTTCCGCATGTTTGCATGCCATTTAGATCGCCCAAATCATGTTTTTCACGATATATCGACGATATTGCGATGCTTTTCACGCTTTGTTGTTTTTGTCGCATTTCAGGTGATTTGGTGCGATTTGGAGTGATCATGAGATGCGCTCACGATAGACGGCCACCGACGACCTCCCCGAGGGGTATTTTGCTGTTGGAGAGGAGCGGAAGAAGAATGGACGTCGCCGGAGCGACGAGGAGGCCAAAACGACCAGTTTGGGCATTTTTTGTGTCCCACTCGGCCGAGTGGAGGAGCCACTCGGCCGACCAGCGAGACACTGCTCGGCCGACCCGTTCAGACACGATTTCCATGTGTACTCGGCAGAGCGACGGAGACCACATCGGCCGAGTGACGATACCACGTCCGCCCGAGTGGCGCCCAGACGAAGGCCCTCAAAAAGATCGAAGTTACTGTTTTTCGGCCATCTGAGCTTCAGAAGACCCACTCGGCCGAGTGGCAAATCCCGTCCGCCCGAGTGAAGTGAAGCCATCGGCCGAGTGACGACAACTCACTCGGCCGAGCCGCCCCCGAACTGAAGACCCCTGAAGCCCCCGACTTACTGGAAAATTAACAGGGTTTTCACTCGGCCGAGCGACTTTTGTCACTCGGCCGAGTGCGATGCGCAGCCTGTAGCGAAATTTGCGGAAAACAGGCTGTGCAGGGGCATTTTGGTCAGGATTTTTAGACGATTTTTGGGGCTATTTAAGCTCTGTTTTTACCCTAGTTTTGAGAGCCACCTCTCAGATTTTTTGCAGCTTTTTGAGTCTACTTTTTTAGCTTTATTAATTGTGATTGGAGAAGAGAAAAACTTGGATTTTTGTTGGGTTGATTGAAGATCTACATTGGTTTGCACTTCTCTTCCCCAAAAACTCTATTTTTATTGTTTATATCATTGTTGTGATGAATTCCATTGTCTATTTCATTGCTAATTATTGTGCTATTGCTATGATTAGTGAGTAGTCTCCACGTCTTGGGGCGTGGGGATGAACCCTACAAGCCCAATTTCGTATTTGTGTTGAATTGGTAGAAATTGAGCTAGGATTGTCATTAGGGATTAGATTGGGATCGAATTACTACGGATAGCTAGGTATTCACATCAATTGGGATTTGCAAGAGATTGGATCCCGATTCGATAGGAAGCCCTAGAAATCCGAATTGGGTTGGAGTCGGATTTTCGAAGTATCGGTTTGCAAGAGATTGGACCGATGCTAGGATCTCCGGTTGCAATTCCGTGCCGATACCCGTTTGCAAGAGATTGGACGGGTAGGAACTATCCTAATCTAGATTGTGGACCGAGTTTGCAAGAGATTGGGCTCGGTGCGCAATTGGACGATGATGTTGATCCTAATGCTAGCTTCCCTAGGCTAGGGTTTGCAAGAGATTGGACCCAAACCTAGGATAGCTATAGACCGGCAACAGCGCGAGAGCGTGAGCTTGATTCCACATTTAGTTGCAACTAGTTCATCCAAATTCTCATCCTAGCGATTTCGATACCGGCGAACCACATTTGTGAAATACGGTGAGTAGTGGGGATTCCCCATTCCCTAGGCGTTCTCTATTTGATTTGATATTTCGCATTTTTGTCTGACGATTGTGACAGGATCACCCAAGGCAATTATCCCTCTAAATAGCCAGGTTGATTAGGAGCAAGCACGGTCATTCGTCCTCCCTGTGTTCGATACCCGCTCGCCGCTATACCGTGCGCTTGCGGTAAAACTACAACCGTCGCCTCGGGACGTGTACGCCGGGGCGCGATCAATGGACTGGCGCCCATCTTCTGGATCACGAGTCAGGAAGTGTTTTTGGCATAGGGTTGTGCCCGCAAAGCAGGTGCCTAGCCTCAATAGTTACAATTTTTGTAGCGTGTGTTACGCAATCACGATGAAACATTGAATGCATGACATAACATGAGATGAGCAGTTAAAGTGCATACCGTTAATTGAAAATTAAACATGGCATGGCAGCATGAATGAAAGCAGGTAAAGTGTCGGATCTAGCTTCGTTGTCAAGCTAGATCAAGTAGGTTGTCAAATCTAGTTTCGTTGTCAAACTAGATCAAATAGGGCGTCTAGACAGCTACCATTTCACTGTCTAGTCTCTTTTACGCTAACAAACAAATTGGCCTAAAAACGTGGCCTAAATAATTACTGGCAAGTATCACTTGCCTGTTTCCGGTGATATCGGTTGTCGTGGGTTTGCCTCGACGAGCGTTACGCTATAGAATGACTGGTTCTCTGTTTCAGTTAATCAATTCACTGAATTAGATCTTTTGCAAAATACGTGCAATACTAAAATAACACCAGAATTCGGTTGCCTAATTTTGTCCGGTTCTACGGCTAGTGTAATGTTATTTAGGGTCATTACCGACATGGTGCGCCTTATTTTATACTAGTATTATCACCCTAGCGTTATTTACAAACTTGCTAACATGCTAGAATTAAATAACATCTTAACAAACCGTTTTTAAATTAACACTAACAACTTACTAATTAACCTACTAGGCTAATTACAAGGGTGACATGATATTTATAGGTCCAACTACTAGCTTTGACCAAGGATATAAGGCTAACATGATAAAACTTACCTCTAACATTATTTAATATATATAACACTACTATCTCTCTCTTACTTTCTCTCTTCATGCATTAATCCAAGGCCATATCCTGCCACGTTTTGTCTCCCTGTCTCCCATTTACTCTCTCTCTCTCTCTCAGCCTTTCTCTCTTCCCTCTTCTTGCTGTCTTCATATTCTTTTTTTTTGTTTTCAAATGTTTGCAGGCCAAGGGGGGACTCACGCAACACGCGAGGGGGGGGGGGCTTACTTGCCTCGCGCGACGACGGGGGAGGGCGGCTTCAGGCGGCCGGCAGCGCGGAGGCGAACGGCGGCGGCGGCGCGCGGCCTTCCTCCGGCCAGGCGGCGCGAGGGGGCTCCGGTGGGCTCCTCACGGCGGCGGCGCGCGCTGAGCTCCGGCGGCGGCTGCCTTGCTCCGGTGGTGGCGCAAGAGCTGGGCACGGCGGCTGCCTAGGGAGGAGAGGAAGAAGAAGATGAAGATGGGGAGAAGTTTGGGTTTTTGATTTTTGAATTGACCCAACAATTTGTTTGAATCTGAAGTATTTTCAGATTTTGATTGAATCAGTAGCTATATGTTTTGATTTGAAGTTTTGGGTTTTGGATCTGAATTTTGTTTTTGGGTTTTGATTGTTTGAGGGCTGATTGGGTTGATTTGCGAGATGGGATGAAGCTTGCAGGGAGGTGGGGGTTTGCAGAGGAGATGGGTTTCTGATTTGTGTTTTGGGTTGGAGAACTTTGTAGGGGAAGATGAAGTTGCGGGTTGGCTTGTTTGCAGGATAAAGGAGAGTTTTGCAGGTTGTTGTGTTGACGGTGATACTGTTATAAAAACATTGTGGGAGACAGTTTGATGGAGGGAGGAGCTGGATGTGGGGGAGATTATAATGAGGCCTGTTGGATCTCACCCACCCAAACGGTGGAAGACAATAGGGTTAATTAGCAACTTAATTAGGGTTAAGTTAATCAATATTGATTAGGGATAATTTAATTAGGGTAAATAATTAGTGTAAAAATTTATTAATCGTGCCATGGAAAAATATTAAGAGATGGACGCGCTCGCGTCGACGCACAAAAGAATTTGCGCACAAAAATATCCGAACGATCAAAATAAAAATACGGGCACACATAATAATCATACGCCTAGCAGATACCGGCCGTTACATTCTACCCACCTTAGGAAAAATTCCGTCCTCGGAATTCTCATCAACTAAAGAGTAGGGAACAATATGGATAACGCTCCCGTTTCTCATCTTCCCGCTCCCAAGTAGACTCTCCTGATGAGTCACGATGCCACATCACCCTGACTAGATCAACAGTCCTGTTCCTGAAGACTTTCTGACGTCGATCTAGAATCTCCACAGGTTGTTATTCGTACGTCAGATCTGGTCGAACTGTAATCTCAGAGTAGTCCACAGCGTGAGAAGGGTCGCTGACATAGCGACGGAGCTGGGACACATGGAAGACGTCCTGAACTCCCTCTAAGGACGGTGGCAAAGCTACGCGACATGCTACTTCTCCAACTCGCTCTAACACGTAGAAGGGTCCAATAAATCTCGGACTAAGCTTGCCTCTCTTCCCAAATCGAATCACTCCACGATTCAGGGAGATCTTCAGGAACACATGATCTCGTGGCTGAAACTCTAGTGGACATCGTTCAGCATCTACCCAACGCTTATAACGGTCCTGGGCAATCCGAAGCTTGTCCATGATATCGCGTACAATATCAACTGCTTCCACAATCATCTCTGGCCCCAAGAGCTCTCTATCACCGAAGTCGTCCCAACTCAGTGGTGATCGACATTTCCTCCCGTAGAGAGCAACAAAAGGTGCCATGCCAATGCTCGCCTGATAGCTATTGTTGTAGGAAAACTCCACCAAGTGCAGATGATCCTCCCACGAACCCTTGAGATCCAACATGCATGCTCTCAGCATATCTTCCAAGATCTGAATATTGCGCTCCGACTGTCCATCTGTCTGCGGGTGATACGCAGTACTGAACTTCAGACTGGTACCCGGATTGATCACGATCTGATACAATGCTCACAGGGACTCCATGCAAGTGCATGATCTCCTCCATATACTTCCTTGCTAATATCTCCGTGGACTGCCCAACTCGGAAAGGTATAAAGTGCGCGAACTTGGTTAATCGATCAACGATAACCCAGATCGCGTCGTTCTGCTTGGTGCTCCGAGGTAAGCCAGTCACGAAGTCCATCGTGATGTGCTGCCACTTCCACTCGGGAATCGGCAAAGGTTGTAGTAATCCAGCAATGCGATGGTGTTCAGCCTTCACTTGCTGACACACGAGGCACTTGGCAACGCTACGTGCCACACTTCTCTTCATTCCATGGCACCAGAAATTCTGTCGAAGATCCTTGTACATCTTAGTACCTCCAGGATGAATAGAATAAGGCGAACTGTGAGCCTCATTCATCAACTCCTCTCTGATATCTCCGGCAGGTACGCAGACCCTACTACCATATCTCAAAGATCCATCCGCGTGAATCAGAAAATCTGTCCGAAGTCCTGCTTCGACTTGCTCTCTGATCTTCTTCAACTTAGCATCCCCATCTTGAGCAGTTTTGATTCGATCTACAATCGTCGACTGAATCTGCATGTTCATCAACGACGATGTGACTCCCGGTAGTACAGCTTCAACATTCATCCTTCGCAGATCCTGCTGCAATCTCCACTGAGCTGTGAGAAACATCACTTCGGGCAGTCGACTCAAGGCATCCGGTACAACATTCACCTTCCCTGGATGATACTGAAGATCGATGTCGTAGTCTGCCATCAATTCCAACCATCTACGTTGTCTCATATTTAGTTCCTTCTGGGTGAATATATATTTCAAACTTTTGTGATCAGTGAAGATTTTCACTTTCTCACTCAGTAAGAAATGTCGCCATATCTTCAGCGCAAAGATGACAGCGGCTAACTCCAAGTCGTGAGTCGGATAATTCTTCTCATGGACCTTCAATTGTCGCGAAGCATAAGCGACCACATGATTGTGCTGGTGCAGAACGCATCCAAGTCCCTTGCCTGATGCGTCGCAGAAAATCTCGAAGCCTCCGCTTCGGTCCGGAATAGCTAAGACTGGTGCAGATGTCAGTCTCTCCTTCAAAGTAGAAAAAGCTTGCTCACAAGAGTCTGACCAACAGAACTTAATATCCTTCCTCGTCAATCTCGTCATTGGCTCAGCTATCCTCGAGAAATACTTGATAAATCTACGGTAGTATCCAGCCAATCCAAGAAAACTTCTGATGTCCGATGCCGATCGAGGTGTATGCCATTCACTAACTGCTTTGACTTTCTCCGGATCCACCGAGATACCAGCTCCCGACACTACATGCCCAAGAAATGCAATTCTATCTAGCCAGAATTCACATTTGCTGTACTTGGCATACAGTCTATGGTGACGGAGCGTCTCCAACACTACCTTCAGATGTTCTGCATGCTCTTCCTCGCTCTTCGAGTACACCAAGATGTCGTCTATGAAAATCACCACGAACTTGTCGAGGAAGTCATAAAAGATAAGGTTCATGAGATTCATGAACACAGCAGGAGCGTTCGTCACACCGAACGGCATGACAACGAACTCGTAATGCCCGTACTTAGTCCGAAAAGCGGTCTTGAGTACATCTTCCTTCTTGACTCTGACTTGATGGTATCCGCTCCGGAGATCTAACTTCGAAAATACCCTCGATCCACCAAGCTGATCGAAGATATCATCAATGCGAGGCAGCGGGTACTTGTTCTTCACTGTGATCTGATTCAACTCCCGATAATCAATACACATTCTCCTCGAGCCATCTTTCTTCTTCACTAGCAAGACGGGTGCACCCCAGGGAGATACACTAGGATGAATGAAACCCTTCTGTAGTAGCTCATCCAACTGCTTTCTTAACTCTTCTAATTCTGCAGGAGCCATACGGTACGGCGCCTTCGAAATTGGTTGAGCTCCTGGCATAAGATCGATGCCAAACTCCAATGCTCGATCGGGCGGCAGTCCAAAAATGTCTTCAGGGAAGACGTCTTCGAAATCTCTCACCACTGCAGGCTTCTCCGGTTCAACAATCATAGATGCAACGGTCAATCGGTAAGGCTGGGCTCGGAACTTGACAGGTCCAAGCGAACGTCCTCCGCCGATAAACTCGAATACTGGGTGGTCAGGAATTTCGAACACTACTTTCTTCCGGTGACAGTCGATCGTAGCACAAAAGCTCCTAACCAGTCAATGCAGAGGATAGCATCAAAGTTGGGTAGGTCGTGGACGATGAAATTAGCATACAGTTCGTGTCCACTAATCACCAACGGGCATGGTCTACATCCCAGTGCAACCTTCACTATACCATTCCCAGTTGTAATGTTCTGACACTTGGGAAGTGTATAGGTGGGTATCGAGTGTTCGACTACGAACTTCCGAGATAGGATGCACATGGAAGCTCCAGAATCGAACAGGGTCAAGGCCGGGTGAGATGAAACTAAGATGACACCTAAGGGTAATATGCAACTAAATTAACATGAATATAACTAATCAAATATAATGCATAAATAAGGAAGACTGGTATAGAAGTTACCTGCAATAACTCCGTCCTCAGTCTCGGCCTCCACTGTAGTCATCGTGAAGGCTTGCCTCTTAGGCTGAACAGCCTGCTGGAAAGCCTGCTTCTGGGGAATGAGAGGCGCTCCACGTCCAGCGACTACCGGATCTCTTTGCTGCTGAACTCCAACTGGTGCCTTCCACAGTTGCTTAGTTCTCGGACAATCCTTCAATGCATGCGTGGCGTCACCACAAACCAAGCACTGGCCCAAGAATCTCCTACATTGCTCCTTCACATGACCAGCCTTGCCGCAAAAATGGCACAACTTTGGAGTAGGCCCAGTTACTGATGTTCGCAGCTGTCGACTAGTAAGCGGGCAATCCTTTGAGGTGTGCGAAGTGCCGCCACAAGTCAAGCACTGACCCAAGAATCTCCTGCATTGCGCCTTCTCATGACCAGCTTTGCCACAAAAATGACACGTTTTCCGGCTAAGCCCACCTGGCCTCTTAAACTGTGCAGACGAACTAGACTTCAGTGCGGGTCTAACTACAGCTCGGGTAACGCGTCTCCCAGCCATCTAAGACAAGGAAACGTTCAGATTAGACTTAATCATGACTCGAATGTTATGAATAATTAATTGGATGTGGTTTATCATCATTGTTGTTCCGATATTTCGCAGATGCAAAAAGGGAGGACCTGCATGGGCCACCACTAAAACCTGTCACGCCCCGCTTCCCTAATATGGAAGGCGAGACGTGAGGAGGTCCGCTCAGACGTATAGCTGTGAAGCTGCAGTCTGATAAGCGTCTGTAAAAATTACGAAAAATAGCAGGTCCTTTGCATTGCAACGAAACAACAACAATAATAATGAAGCAGATAAAAGAGTATCCACCAACAAAACATCCAACAATTTTTCTCAACATTACAGATAGTCACAAAAGAACAAAGTCTGAACAAAAGGCCTAAAGCATGGCCGACATAATACAAAACATCAACATAAAAGAGAGGTACTACGCACCGACAACCTAACAACGTCTAAGCAGAAAGAAACAACAACAAGGAAGAGCTCTAGGACAGGTCTCCGGTGTCCTCGAACTTAACACCTGTAACATGTTCGTCCCCGACGACGAACTCCGGCTCACAACCTAACATGTGACACCCAAAAGAGAAAGGGGCACATGTCAGCAAAGTCTCCAAGGAGACTTTGTGCAAGGAAACTAATAAAGGTAAACTAAGTGCAGCTAGCAGTTCTATAAAGAATGAATACAATAACATGGCAGGTATGGCATGAGTGCAACAAGTAAGTAAACGAAACAAGCACGACAAGTGTAGCAGAGCTACTAAACACTATTCACTATTTGACGATTAACTTAATTTCACGATGTGCACAGGGTTTACGCCTTTTGGCTGAAGTGGCTGTACGGGCACACTTCTATGCTCAAGTGATCGCTTAACCCTACCCCTCCCACATGTGTCGAGCCTTGGTTTCCCAAGTACGTGAGCCCGCTTCTGGATCACGAGCCCAGGAAGTGTTTCTCAATATGGACTGGCGCCCATCTTCTGGATCACGAGCCAGGAAGTGTTTTTGGCATAGGGTTGTGCCCGCAAAGCAGGTGCCTAGCCTCAATAGTTACAATTTTTGTAGCTTGTGTTACGCAATCACGATGAAACATTGAATGCATGACATAACATGAGATGAGCAGTTAAAGTGCATACCGTTAATTGAAAATTAAACATGGCATGGCAGCATGAATGAAAGCAGGTAAAGTGTCGGATCTAGCTTCGTTGTCAAGCTAGATCAAGTAGGGTGTCAAATCTAGTTTCGTTGTCAAACTAGATCAAATAGGGCGTCTAGACAGTGATCGCACCCCGGATACACGTCCCGAGGCGACGGTTGTAGTTTTACCGCAAGCGCACGGTATAGCGGCGAGCGGGTATCGAACACAGGGAGGACGAATGACCGTGCTTGCTCCTGATCCACCTGGCTATTTATGAACAGAGAGAGATAATTGCCTTGGGTCGCACCCCGGATACACGTCCCGAGGCGACGGTTGTAGTTTTACCGCAAGCGCACGGTATAGCGGCGAGCGGGTATCGAACACAGGGAGGACGAATGACCGTGCTTGCTCCTGATCCACCTGGCTATTTATGAACAGAGAGAGATAATTGCCTTGGGCGATCCTGTCACAATCGTCAGACAAATTTGCGAAATATCAAATCAAATAAAGAACGTCTAGGGAAAGGGGAATCCCCACTACTCACCGTATTTCATAAGTGTGGTTCGCCGGTATCGAAATCGCTAGTAAGAGAATTTGGATGAACTAGTTGCAACTAAATGTGGAACCAAGCTCACGCTCTCGCGTTGTTGCCGGTCTATAGCTATCCTAGGCTTGGGTCCAATCTCTTGCAAACCCTAGCCTAGGGAAGCTAGCATTAGGATCAACATCATCGTTCAATTGCGCACCGAGCCCAATCTCTTGCAAACCCGGTCCACAATCTAAATTGGGATAGTTCCTACCCGTCCAATCTCTTGCAAACGGGTATCGGCACGGAATCGCAACCGGAGGTCCTAGTATCGGTCCAATCTCTTGCAAACCGATACTTCGGAAATCCGACTCCAACCCAATTCGGATTTCTAGGGCTTCCTATCAGATTGGGATCCAATCTCTTGCAAATCCCAATTGATATAAATACCTAGCTATCCGTAGTAATTCGATCCCAATCTAATCCCTATTAACAATCCTAGCTCAATTTCTACCAATTCAACACAAATAGGAAATAGGGTTTGTAGGGTTCATCCCCACGCCCCGAGACGTGGAGACTACTCACAAATCATAGCAATAGCACAAAAATAATCAATGAAATAGGCAATGGAATTCATCACAACAATGATATAAACAATAAAAATAGAGTTTTTGGGGAAGAACAATGCAAACCAATGTAGATCTTCAATTAATCCAACAAAAATCCAAGTTTTTCTCCTCTCCAATCACAATTAATAAACCTAAAAAGTAAACTCCAAAAAGCTGCAAAAAAATCTGAGAGATGGCTCTCTAAACTAGGTTAAAAACAGAGCTTAAATAGCCCCAAAAATCGTCTAAAAATCCTGACCAAAATGCCCCTGCACAGCCTGTTTTCCGCAAATTTCGCTACAGGCAGCGCATCGCACTCGGCCGAGTGACAAAAGTCGCTCGGCCGAGTGAAAACCCTGTCATTTTTCCAGTAAGTCGGGGGCTTCAGGGGTCTTCAGTTCGGGGGCGGCTCGGCCGAGTGAGTTGTCGTCACTCGGCCGATGGCTTCAAGGCACTCGGGCGGACGTAATAATCCACTCGGCCGAGTGGGTCTTCTGAAGCTCAGATGGCCGAAAAACAGTAACTTCGATATTCTGGAGGGGCTTCGTCTGGGCGCCACTCGGGCGGACGTGGTATCGTCACTCGGCCGATGTGGTCTCCGTCGCTCGGCCGAGTACACATGGAAATCGTGTCTGAACGGGTCGGCCGAGCAGTGTCTCGCTGGTCGGCCGAGTGGCTCCTCCACTCGGCCGAGTGGGACACAAAAAATGCCCAAACTGATTGTTTTGGCCTCCTCGTCGCTCCTGCGACGTCCATTCTTCTTCCGCTCCTCTCCAACAGTAAAATACCCCTCGGGGAGGTCGTCGGTGGCCGTCTATCGTGAGCGCATCTCATGATCACTCCAAATCGCGCCAAATCACCTGAAATGCGACAAAAACAACAAAGCGTGAAAAGCATCACAATATCGTCGATATATCGTGAAAAACATGATTTGGGCGATCTGAATGGCATGCAAACATGCGGAAAAAAGGTGTAAAATAAGGAGTGATCAGACAGCTACCATTTCACTGTCTAGTCTCTTTTACGCTAACAAACAAATTGGCCTAAAACGTGGCCTAAATAATTACTGGCAAGTATCACTTGCCTGTTTCCGGTGATATCGGTTGTCGTGGGTTCGCCTCGACGAGCGTTACGCTATAGAATGACTGGTTCTCTGTTTCAGTTAATCAATTCACTGAATTAGATCTTTTGCAAAATACGTGCAATACTAAAATAACACCAGAATTCGGTTGCCTAATTTTGTCCGGTTCTACGGCTAGTGTAATGTTATTTATGGTGCGCCTTATTTTATACTAGTATTATCACCCTAGCGTTATTTACAAACTTGCTAACATGCTAGAATTAAATAACATCTTAACAAACCGTTTTTAAATTAACACTAACAACTTACTAATTAACCTACTAGGCTAATTACAAGGGTGACATGATATTTATAGGTCCAACTACTAGCTTTGACCAAGGATATAAGGCTAACATGATAAAACTTACCTCTAACATTATTTAATATATATAACACTACTATCTCTCTCTTACTTTCTCTCTTCATGCATTAATCCAAGGCCATATACTGCCACGTTTTGTCTCCCTGTCTCCCATTTACTCTCTCTCTCTCTCTCAGCCTTTCTCTCTTCCCTCTTCTTGCTGTCTTCATATTCTTTTTTTTTGTTTTCAAATGTTTGCAGGCCAAGGGGGAACTCACGCAACACGCGAGGGGGGGGCTTACTTGCCTCGCGCGACGACGGGGGAGGGCGGCTTCAGGCGGCCGGCAGCGCGGAGGCGAACGGCGGCGGCGGCGCGCGGCCTTCCTCCGGCCAGGCGACGCGAGGGGGCTCCGGTGGGCTCCTCACGGCGGTGGCGCGCGCTGAGCTCCGGCGGCGGCTGCCTTGCTCCGGTGGTGGCGCAAGAGCTGGGCACGGCGGCGGCCTAGGGAGGAGAGGAAGAAGAAGATGAAGATGGGGAGAAGTTTGGGTTTTTGATTTTTGAATTGACCCAACAATTTGTTTGAATCTGAAGTATTTTCAGATTTTGATTGAATCAGTAGCTATATGTTTTGATTTGAAGTTTTGGGTTTTGGATCTGAATTTTGTTTTTGGGTTTTGATTGTTTGAGGGCTGATTGGGTTGATTTGCGAGATGGGATGAAGCTTGCAGGGAGGTGGGGGTTTGCAGAGGAGATGGGTTTCTGATTTGTGTTTTGGGTTGGAGAACTTCGTAGGGGAAGATGAAGTTGCGGGTTGGCTTGTTTGCAGGAGAAAGGAGAGTTTTGCAGGTTGTTGTGTTGACGGTGATACTGTTATAAAAACATTGTGGGAGACAGTTTGATGGAGGGAGGAGCTGGATGTAGGGGAGATTATAATGAGGCCTGTTGGATCTCACCCACCCAAACGGTGGAAGACAATAGGGTTAATTAGCAACTTAATTAGGGTTAAGTTAATCAATATTGATTAGGGATAATTTAATTAGGGTAAATAATTAGTGTAAAAATTTATTAATCGTGCCATGGAAAAATATTAAGAGATGGACGCGCTCGCGTCGACGCACAAAAGAATTTGCGCACAAAAATATCCGAACGATCAAAATAAGAATACGGGCACACATAATAATCATACGCCTAGCACACATTATAATATAAAACTTCTTACATAATAATCTCTCTAGCCATCTATTGCTGCTCATCTTGGTGGAGCTAGGGTTTGGTGATCTCCTCTTCCTCAAAATCCATTCTTTCCCTATTTTGGTAAGTATTTCTCAAGGCATAGGATTTTGTGGTAAGAAGTTTTATATTTCATTCTTTATACTTCATATCTGTTGTATACTCACGGTGGTGAGAGGATTGGCTTGATCCCAAGTTGTGGGAGTCAAGATTTCGTTTTACTCTCGGTTTGTGAGAGTGTGCTTAGTCCCTAGTTGTGGGACTAAGGTTTTTGCGTGTTCCCGAGTTGTGGGATACACGGACATCGATTGTAGGTTGATTGCACTTGTTGGAGGTTTTCCACAAGTGGGCTAAATGAAATCTCTCGCGGTTTGCTAGAGTATCCGGAGAGGATCCGAGTGTTGCTGGATTAGGGCACCGGTAACAAGTCGGGGAGACTTGGGTGGCACCGAACCAGGGTAGATTGTATGTTAGCATTTCTTTATTCCTTGCGTTGTTGTACATCTCTTACATTCTTCATTTGATGGTTAATTTGGGTTTTATTTGGCGTAAATTCCTTATAATTCTATAAAACACTATTCACCCCCTCTAGTGTTTGTTCCTTATAGCACAGGGTCACTACATATGTGTGTGAGGAGGGTCGGGGGCAAAAAGAGGAAAAGCAGGGACTAAAAAGAAAAAAAAATCACAAAACCCCATCCCAAACCCAAGTCCAGAACCACACCCAACCCCCACGTGGCGTCCCAGTCAGCAACCAAAATTATGACTGGGACAAAACTGCCACGTGTGACAAAACTGCCACGTAGGACAAAGTTCGTGAATTGTATAATAGATTAGCCGTTACAACGGGATAAATACCAAGGGTCTCCACAATGATGGTGGATACCAAGCGTCTTTTAGTGATCATTCATAACACTTCCCATTATCCATCCATCCTTGTAAACTTGTTATATGAATACTCCAGGATTCATAGTGATTATGAGTATCACAATGGGTGGATACTTCTGGATCCTAAGTTAGAGAGCATAACTCTCTTTAACTTCTCGTGTTCTGTGGATATGACTAGAGGTGGATACTTCTAGATCCAGAGCTAATGAGGTTGCCTCGTTAAAACATTTGGCTATGAAAAACCTAGTGGGAAAACCATAGCTAAGGGAAAAGAGTACAACTCTACATTTAACTCCCCATGATCTGTACAATCTTTAGGCTTGCAGATCTCCTAGGCATCTATACATCAATCTTATCTACAACATTCCGAGAAAAATACAATCATCACTCATCTATACACGTATCACTCATATATATGACAGCTATTGAATCCAATGGAGCTCCTCTGAAGAGGCGTGCTCTATCTCATCGCCTTTGATGTAGCCTTCTCAAGGATGAGCTAGGATTGTGGCATGGTCTGCGGACTCGGTGTATAGCTCCATGTCTCTAGTCTCTGACCTAGTCGTCAATGTGTCTGCGAGGTACTTTAGGTCATAGTTATGCATACTCTCGATTTGATTCTTGGATAATGAGCTTCTCGGAGTGGTAAGATAATGTTGCCTTAATCGCATGCTTTGCAGATTTACACGAGGTGGCATGTACTTCTTGGTGTTCATCGCGATGATTTATTACATGCATTTGCAAATAAATTTAACATGGAGGATGATCCTTTATAATATTGACCCTTGAAGGTAGCGCAGAAGATGCGTAGCTCCGGTCTAGTGGCGCGCTGCAGGCGCTGCACTATATCTGACTAACATATTTACTGCCAACACTATATAGAGAAGCATGCAGTTGGCCAGAAAAAGAAGTGTACCATCGACACTCAAGTAAGGTACTTCAGGACCTAGTATATCCTTCCCCTCTTCCAGCGAATGGAAAGGGTCTTTAGTTGTATCCATACAACCAGTAGGTGTATTTGGTGAGATACAATTGTCTATATTTATTCATCAACTTCGGGTGTATGTAGTTAAATGTAAAATGATTTTCATCTTTTAGATGATATTTTGATAGTTTCATCTACTAGATATTATCATTTACTGGATGATATTTTCATCGTATGGCTGAGAATTTTCATACACTAGATATTATCATCTACCTGATGATATTTTCATCTTCTGGATGCGATTTTCATCTTCTGGATGATAGTTTCATCTTCTAGATGATGTGATCATTTTCTAGATGATAGTTTTATCCTCTGGATGATTGTTTCATCTTGTCGATGATAAGTATGTAAGCTAAGATTTCTGCCTAGGTCTTCCATATCATATTTGATAGTTAGGCTTAAACAGATAATTTGGATTTCTCTTCAGGAGATCCGATGAGATTTGACTCATTTCATGATATTATTTCAAATCAGTTTATTTGCTCTTTTAAATATGGACAGACAACCTTTTGTAAGAGTCCTTATTTTGATAAGAAAATTTCTTGGTTGTATTATATATATTTTATAGAATAGACGTCTCAAAGTCTATTCAGGCAAGTAAGGAAATTAGGAATAAATCCATATGATTATGCTGATATAACATCCATAGTAGCAAAAACCAAATTTTCCTTTGCCCATCACATGAATTTCACAAACATAATCAAGGAGCCTGATGAATCAGTTTTATGTCGTAAGTGAGTTAAGCTCATCTTACTTGCTTCCTGGTTTCAGCGAAATGAACCTCTAAGCTATATAGCATGTCGCTTTTAGCATACGATTTCTTTATTTTATTTGTATTTATACAATACTCATTATGCCCACATGTTTGATATCTTTTGATATCAGGACTTCAGTTCCAAACACCTCACCTTTCATAAGTGAGTCCAGCTCAACTTATTATTGCCTCGTTCCACATTATTGGCCAATCTATATGTTTGCTTCAGGAAACGGAGTGTGGAACAATATTTATAATTATCATGTAAACAGCAAAATGAAATATGAGTAATTGCCGACAAGTGTGTTTTTTATCTAATCACCCCTCATGTACGTACATTATTCAATAATATTTCAATTTATTCCGGATTAAACTCTTCCAGATGTTCTGGAAACAGAGAGGATATGGAGATGGGCTCACTTTCCTGTGGTGGTATTGTTTAAAGGTCTTCGTGAGTTTTTCTCTCTTTGAAGCCTCGTGGTATGTCCTCTCATTCATTTAGGACATCCACTTCTGCTACTGGTGGATTGCATCTATTATTTTTGGTATGTCAATCATAACTAGATTTTTAGCAACAGTGATGCGTGATTTTAACAATATTCGGATTGTTAGCAAATATATCCGAAAACTGTTTAATAGTTTCATAAGTGTGGATCTTTAGGATCTCAACATGATTTAGACATTTGAAATGGTCAACTGAGCTTCAAGCTCAGGGACGATGGTAATATTCATGTTGCACCTAATACTGAAAAATTAAAGAGTTCTGAATGTGAAGGATCTTCGGGATCTAATCTTCACACTCGATTCTTTATATGATGACCCATCAAGACACAATCTATGAGATGTATTCTAAATACTTCCCCCGTTTAGAGTGCTCTGAATATATTTATCTGGAGTAATTACTTCCGATAAATAGTTTTAAGACGACATTCTGATTGTTTATAGAGGTGTTATAGGGATGTGGACACATCATAGCACAATCTTTAAGATATAATATAAACGCTTCCCCGTTAATTAGGGGCTCTCGAAAACTGTTTATAGGGGCTGATCAGTCCAAGATAAATAGGTTCTAAAGAAGCATTTTGATGGTCTGCAGTGTAATTGCATGTCCCCATATAGTCACCAGCAACTGGATTTTTAACGGATGAGTAATCCGTATAAATTATTTTAATGATTAATTTATATAATCCAGTTTGGGTGTGAACACAGACTCCAGGGTGTTCAATTTTATTCCAGTTGCAAATTATGGTTGATTTCCCATTATTATCCAATGTTCTTGTCATTTAATAATATGTCATATATGCTTTGAAAAAGCTGGATTCAGGTTGGATAATAAGTTTGATTATGATCATTTTTAGAGGATAAATGGATCAGTACACTAAGGTACATCATTAGCCCTATGTAAGGAGTGGATAATTCCATTTTTATCCCTCAAATACTCTCAAGAGACCTAGAGGTCTTATTAATTTAACGATGATAGTAAATATATCATCTTAAATTCTATTAGATATAGTTCTGAGAGTCAATGTCCACGTGTAGTGGAGATGATATCGTAATCATTTTTCTTGTTAAATGGGATATTGAAAACGTACCCTTCTGAAGAAAATTCATGCTCTTCAGAATTATAGGATTGGTTAATGATGTCTTGCATCATCAATCTATGGTGACATATTATTTCGTTCCAAATTTAAAACTTAGACGATTCTGGACACTTCAGGGGTTCCATTTATTTCCTCTTTTCGAATTTAACTAGAAATTTTGAAAATCCATTTGAACGCTCAAGTATGGTCTTCAAGGCCATTATATTCTTGAGTAATTTATTAGGATTTCGTTTTGACGAATATCCATCAAACCTTGGTAAGTTTCTTTTTCAGAGAGTATTGGGCATCATCATATAGGGTATTCAGGTTTGCAAAGCCTGAATCTCAAGTCAGACGTCCCAAAATAGTTTTCTACTAGACTATTCTTGGGGGTGAAATGCTATTAATAGCATACATCTTGATGTGTCAATTTGTAATTGTTTGACATATGCGAAAATAAAGCATAAAATTTTTGCAGTAGAATGAAATGCATATAAACAAAAAGAGTTTATAAAAAGCATACACATATTAATAAGTTTAGAAACATACTCATATTAATTATGTTATGGCAACTAATTATAGTTTTTCAAAGTCTATGTGTTCTCGGGGAATAGCTAAGTTTACAATAGCTACATCGACTTTCGTCTTTAGACTAGCTTTGTATATATTATCTATGGCATAAATTAATGACCTTTCATATTGCCATAGTAATATGGGTCTTACCAAAACTTCTGGGTTTGGTCTAGTTTGACATTGCTTATTTCATGTCGAGGTATTGATGTGTCCATATTTTCCATATTTTTACTGCATCATTTCATCTCATTTCATATCATATTCGCCTCCGAAATCCATCTTTATATATAATAATGCGCTCCTAACGCCATATTCTGGTTTTGCATAGATTTGTGGATTTTCAGGGATTTTGGAGCGAATTGGAGCTGATCCAGGACATGGACACATCCAGCGCGTCCAGGACGTCATTGGCAAGGCTCCATTGGAGTACGCCGCAGTTTAGAAGAAGATCGGAGGAGATGAGGAGAAGCAAGCAGGAGAAATAATCAAGAAGCCCTCAGCCCAGTCAGTTTCCTAGGTGACTCGGGTCGAGCTACTCGGTCGAGCTGACACGTGGACACATCACAGGAAACAGATGAGGCTACTCGACCGAGCAGCTAGGCGACTCGACCCGAGTTGATACCCCTTTCCACTCGACCGAGTAGGGGGCTACTCGACTGAGTAGCCCACATCAGAAACAAGCAAGCAGAAGCAGCGAACCGCGGCCAACGAGTTGACTCGACCGAGCAGACACAGCCGACGCAACTAGGCAACATGCGGGCCCAACTTTCCAGAAATCTGAGATTTATTTGTGGGGTCCATGACCCTTGTATATTTAATTAAGAGTTTTGGATCTATGTTTTTATCATTGAGCAAAGACTCGATTTTTATTGTGCTTTCTTGCTTGGAATCTATTGGATCTTAATTCTCTTTGACTTTCTATCGATCTACATCGCTTTTGGTACGTATTCTTATCTCTTATATCTTTTGATTACTATGATAAATTCTACGATAAAAATCCAATCTTTCTTTGCTTTCTCTACCATGTGTGAGTAGTTCTATCTAGAGCTAATAGATTAGCCCTAGGATCTTAGGAAAAAAATTGCAAAGTTAGTATTTTTAGGTTGCATTGGACATAAAAAGGGGAGTATTTTGGTTGATCTAGCAAAATCCCTAGGAGAACTCGTACTGAGATCATGCCCACGGTCGGTGGAATCGATTTGCTTAAAGAGTATCTTATGGATTTAATTAGGAAGTTAGTGGATTCAACCAAGGCTCGTGACCATACTCGGCTCGTGTCTTGATGGGATCCACCGACCAACTATACCACTAATTGACGGTTACCTCCATTGCGTCAATAAGAGCCACCAAAATACCTTGAAGCTCTAACCCACGAGAGTGGTATGAGTTGAGAGCATTCGACCCACGAGAGTGGTGAGATTATTATAGATCCTTGATGCACATATCGTATGCATCTATCGCGAGAGCAGGGTGAATATGGTATGTTAGATTCATGAAGCCTAGACGCATGAATTCACTTCCTAGATGCTACAATCCCCAATAAAATCAATGCAACGTAGAAGTCCCAACCAAGCATCGACCTCCGAAGGTCCTAGCGGTGAGTCCTAAAGCCCTAGTCTCTTTATATTGATCAAACATCACCAATCAACCAATCGTTCAAACCAACTGCTATCTCATTCTGAGACTTCAAAATAACCTAAGATCAATACACCGCTACTTTCCATGTGGGATCGATATATTTCATATTATAACTTGACACCATCCGCTTGCGTTCGTGAGCCCAGAACCGATACTTAGGACCCATTCAGCGCCTGGCAACCGTGACACTGCCAGGTGGGTTTTAGGTGTTAGTTCCGGGTGCATCAGGTATATCATATCTTCCCTTTCTTTATATATATCAGGTCATCGTTTTTCCTAGCCTTCCCCTGTTTTCAGTATTCCATATTGTTATTTATACGTAAGAATGAATAGTAGTATCTCTAATGGACATATTTAAGGGAATGAGCTTCCAATTTTAAAATTTATGTGGGACTATTGAAAGTCCATTTGAATGCTCATATATGGCCTTCAGGCCATTATTTTCTTGAGTCATTCAGTTTTTATGTGGATAGAGAAACATGCATAAGGGGAATAAATACGTGGGTGCGAATATATTTCTCACTTATCTATTTAGCCACGACTACAGGCGTATGCACAAGGCGAATATATTTTTTATTATTTGTTAGAAGAGTATTGATATTTGATTTGAACTTCAGGTTCAATCGTCAATATAGATATGATTTTTAATCTTTTGAAGAATTATTTATTTGTGTGACATAATATATATGAGCATAAATGCATGAAATTGTTTACAAAAACATGTCATGCAGATTATAAAGCATTTAAGTAGGCAAGCCATTTGAAGTAAACAAAACAATTATATACATGAAGATAACCTAAGTATATGGCATGCAAACAAGGTATTATATTAATTGTGTATAAATATTTTGTTCATAAGATGCATTGAATTATTTGACCAACACATGAAAATTTCGTGGGATTTTAACCCAAAATGAAATTTTTTGTGAGGTATGCGGCGGAAGCGAAGGCTTCGGGCCGCCCGCGGTATGCACCGAGTTAATCGGGTCATGTTCAAGAAAAAAAATTTAAAACTGAACAGGCCCGAAAACATATTTTATCGATATCCCCAAACAACGGTTTATCCCCAAAAACATTTATATGATGTCAATACCCTCCTATTTTATTCCCTGATTTTCTGGAATTTTCCAGAATTTTTCCAGAATTTTCTGGATTTTTATGGGACTTTTAGGGTGTTTATGAGCATTTTATGAATTTACTATGTGTTTGTGTCTAAGAGTGTGGGCCTGAAGCCCACATGCCCACATGCCCACTTCACAAAATATTTTTTTTGTTGAAATTAATGGGCTGAAAGCCCATTAGTTTGGGGGCGCCGTCCAAAGTCCTCCACCTCCTCCATCGAAAACCCTTGACATCGAACCTCCCCGCCAACACAGGTGGCGCCAGAGGGGAGCTACTACGCGTGGGCCCCGGGGGCGTCTCCGTGGTTCGCCTGATTGGGCCGGGTGCAAGAAGAGATCATCGACCGGATCCGGATCGAGGATGTCGAAGAGGTGTAGCGTTAGGGATTTGGTCGGGGGAAGGAGCTACATCGATTTTTTTCACCTTATTACTTTTATTTGTTCAAAATTTATTGGCTGTGTAAGCACCTCGCATATCCAAACACTTGAGCTTCACAACCTTAAGTTGACTCAACAAGTTGCTTGACTTAAGATCTGATTTGGATACATGGTCTTGCACCGCTCGTGCACTCATCTTCGAGTCAAACAGTTTGATCGAAGTTTCGAATCTTGCGAATCGAAACCTTTTTCCATACAACCTTGAGTTGACTCAACAAATTATATGAAAAAACTTGCTTTGAACATCAGTATGTGTAACAACCCTCGTGTGTAAATACTAAGTAGCCATTAAATTGGACTAAGGCTCCTTGTATGTGTGCATACTAGCCCATGGAATGGAGAGATTTGCATTTTGCCCCTCAATTTTTCATTTGTACCCAAATGAGGGTATCATTACAAAAATTGGGCTTAAGGCAAATTTCAACAAGTCAAGGGATTTTTGTGCAAAAGGGAAGCGAGGTATTTGCCATGGCAAACTTGTAATAAATTAAACAAATTAGAGGGCCATTATATAAAAGGGGAGGAAAAAAAGAAGGAAGAAAAAGAGAAAATGAATAATGGCAAACTTGTAAATAAGGAAAGTTTTAAGATATAACTTATTCATTAATTAATCATCCACATTCTTCCACATTTTTCTTCCAATTTCTTCTCCTTTCCATACTCTTCCAAGTATTAACTCTCCCTCATTTGCTTTCTGTAACGGCCGCTTTCCGACCGTTCGTATTTTCTACGCGTGCGACTCTTTTCGTGTGCGTATTTTTTTGGCCTCTTCTTAGATCCGGACTATACGATGTGATACGTCATTGTGACCGTATGGAAGATTAGTTATTTGTGGGATTTTTAGTGAACGTCATTTCACGGATCGTTCTCCCACAAATCAGGTTTGATTACAGGATCGTCGTAGCTTTAGACTTAGTCGTCGGATCTTTTATTTTTAGTTCGTCCACCATGAACTAAACGCATGATTGACCACCGTATCCCCGAGCCTCTCTTCGTCACGGTCGTCCAGATATTTTTTTCGTAATTTTTTGACACTCCTAGCCCACCCAAATCGCTAATCAAATTCAGGCCCATTAAGCCTAATCAATTTCAAATTCAAATTTACTAATCAAATCCTTTGGGATTGTTACGTATCATGAAAAATTTCCTGGGCTACCCTCACCTCATATTACTCTAAGATATACCCTCTCTCTCTTCTTTCTCTCCTAGTCACCCAAAACTACACCCCAATTTATACCCATTATAGCATCTTTCTCATATCTTTAGCAACCCAAACCGAAATGCAACTAGGGTATGCGATTTTCAGCCGCCACCTCTTCTTCTTCTTCCCTCACGCATGCATCTTCTCCGGCCACCCTTCCCGGAGATCCGGCGACTACTCCCTCCTCCCTCCTCCCTCCTCCCTCACTCCTTAAAACCCATCAAAATCCCATGAGAAACCCCCAAGGCCGCAAGAATTGATAGCCCAGCCATGCTCGCGCGCGCAACCCATTTCCGGCCACCACGGCCACCGCAGGCAAGCCACCGGCCTCCCCTAACCTCCAGCAACCTTCCCTCCTCCCTCCTCCTTCCTCTATCCTCTCTCTCACCCCTTAAAACACCCTAGAAACACCCACAAACACCCACCTGGCCGCAGATCCGCCCAGCTGTGCACTGCCGCTTCAAACGGTCGGCCGCCGCCCTCCGGCCACCCCCTCCGGTGATCTCCACCCCCACTCGACTCCTCTTTGACCCCTCGATCATCTCCAACTTCCCTTACCCTCTTCCCTTGTCTCTACCTCCTCGAAACATCTCTCGAACTCGTCTCAACGGCAGTTTTGACAGATCTGCGCCATCACCGGGAAAACCCGTCGTCCGGCCACCTCCGGCCACCGTCGACGACCACTCTACCACCGTTGGACTTCTATCGAACCCACCTATCAACTGCTGATCACTCCATATTTTACACCTTTCTCTGCATGTTTGCATGCCATTTAGATCGCCCAAATCGTGTTTTTCACGTTTATTCGACAATATTGCGATGCTTTTCACGATTTATTGTTTTTGTCGTATTTCAGGAGATTTGGAGCGATTTGGAGTGATTCTGAGATGCACCCACTCCGGAGTGTCACCGACGACTCTCTTGAGGGGTATTTTGCGATTGGAGAGGAGTGGAAGAAGAAAGAACGTCGTAGAAGCGACGAGGAGGCAAAAACATGAAGAATGGGCATTTTCAGCATGCCACTCGGCCGAGTGAAGGAGTCACTCAGCCGAGCATAGACAGCCCGCTCGGCCGGCCAGATCGGACACGCAAAAGAGCCAATTACAGCGTGCACTCGGCCAAGCATCGCCATACCACTCGGCCGAGCATCGCCATACCACTCGGCCGAGCACCGAGTCATCCCTCGCCCGAGTGGAGCCAAGACGACGGCAACAAAAGAAGCTGAACTCTCTGTTTTTCGTCTGTACAGTCCCAAGCTCCGACTCGGCCGAGTGACCAACGCCGTCCGCCCGAGTGAAGAACGCCCATCGGTCGAGTGACCCTCGAGGAGACGACCCCCAAGACCCCCAACTCTCTGTAATTGTACAGGGTCTCTCACTCGGTCGAGTGAAATTTGTCACTCGGCCGAGTGAGCCGCGCTGCCTGTAGCGTAAACTGCGATTTTGAGGCTGCGCAGGGGCATTTTCGTCAGGGTTTTTTTGGCGATTTTGGGGGGTATTTAACCCCAGTTTTTAACCTAGTTTAAGGAGCTTTTTCAGAACTTTTTGCAGTCTTTTTTGATTGACTTTTTAGGAATTAGATTTAGCTTTTAGGGAGGAGAGAAAAGTGATATTTTGTTGGATGCTATCTTGTTCTTCATTGGTTTGTCTCTCTCTCTCTCTCAAAAACTCCATTTTTATTGATTTATTGAATATAGCTATGAATTCCATTCATTTTATTTGTGAATTTCTATTGAATTGCATGATGAATTGTGAGTAGTCTCATCGTCTTAGGGCGTAGGGATGAACCCTACGAGCCCAATTTCAAATTTGTGATGAATTGGTGAAACTATTGCTAGGATTGATTAGGGTTAGGTTGTGATTGATTTAATACGAAGAGCTAAGGATTCATACCGATTGGGATTTGCAAGAGATTGGATCCCAACTCGATAGGAAGCCCTAGAAATCCGAATTGGGTTGCAATTGAATTTCTCCGGAATCGGTTTGCAAGAGATTGGACCGAAACTAGGTTTTCGATTGTAATTCTATACCAATACCCGTTTGCAAGAGATTGGACGGGTAGGGACTATCCCAACCTAGGTCGTGGCTCAAGTTTGCACGAGAGTGGGCTCGAGATACGATTAAACGATGATGTTGTTCTTCACGCTAGTTTGCCTAGGTTAGGGTTTGCAAGAGATTGGACCCTACCATAGGTTGGCTATAGACCGGCAATAGCGCGAGAGCGTGAGCTTGGTTCTACATTTAGTTGCAACTAGTTTACCCGAGTTTCAAGTTTAGCAATTGTTAAACCTACGAATCACAATGATGAGATACGGCGAGTAGCGGGGATTCCCTACCCCTAGGCGTCTTTATTAATTTGTTATTTCTTTTATACATTTGAACGACTGTGACCGCATATTTGCGAACATTTCTCGACTATTCTTATAGCCAGGTGATTGAAGAAGACACTGTTATTAGGCCTCCCTGTGTTCGATACCCGCTCGCCGCTACACCGTGCGCTTGCGGTAAGACTACAGTGTCGCCGCTCCGGGACGTGTATCCGGGGCGTGATCAAGTTTTTGGCGCCGTTGCCGGGGAGGCAATAGTGTTTGATTCTACCTACCTAGCTATTTTTCTTTTTTTGTTCTATTATCTTTATTTTTATTTTTCCCTTCCGTTGTGCTAACTATTTCTTTGAAACTCTGTTTTCCCTTGCATGTACACGAGATCCTCGGCGAACCCCGAAGAGATACTATACGATCCGGAGATCAAGCGTACATTGAGGAGGATCCGAGCGGAGAGGAGACCCGTTACGGAAGGAAATTTTATGACCCATCCTGAGACACCCGAAGAATTGGCGGCGCGAATGGCGAGGATCATTTCCATTAGAGATAGGCTTCGGCCTAATACTTCTTCCACGACCTCGTCCATAGCCATGCCGGAGTTGGCGGCCGACAAAAATTTCGAGTTGAAGACCGGATTGGTGGTTCTTATGCAACAAGATCCTTTTCATGGGAACTCCCATGAAAACCCTCATTACCACATCCAGCTCTTCCTATCAAAATGTGCCACCTTCCAAATGCCGGGCGTCTCCGTAGATGCTATCAGACCGCGCCTCTTCCCTTTCACACTCAAGGACAAAGCATTATATTGGTTGAGGACGCAAGCTGAAGGAATCTTCACCACTTGGGATGAATTGGCGAGTGCCTTCGTCGACAAATTTTACCCGCCCTCCAAGACGGTGAAGATTAGAAGTGCCCTCATGTCCTTCAAGCAAGGACCACAAGAGACTCTCTATGAGGCATGGGAGCGCTTCAAGGACTTGCAACACCAATGCCCCCATCATAGCATTGAGGATTGGGAGCTTGTCCACAGCTTCTACAATGGACTCCAACCGAGCACGAAGCAGATTATTGATGCCACCGCAAATGGAGCCATTTTGTCGAAGACTCCCGATGAAGCTACGGCTTTGCTTGAGGAGATGGCCTCGAACAACCAACAGTGGGGCGACGAGCGAGGACACTCTTCGTCCTCCTTGAAGCCGTCTAGCATTTATGAGTCCAAGGCCGTCGCGGAGCTAGCCAACAAATTTGATTCTCTCCACAAGGTAGTGGAGAGATTGGAGAAGTACATTACGGAGCCTCAAGGAGCCCCTTCTACATCCACGCCGACAAATCACATGAGCGATTGGCAAGACCAATCCCAAGCCATGTATGTAGGAGGAGAGCAAGGAGAAGGAGCTTTGGAGCAAATTCAATACGTCGCGGGGAATTCTGGATATTGGGCCAATCCGGCCGCTAGAAACCATCCGGGTTTCTCGTATGCTAATAATGATGGTGCATTGAACCCCCCGCAACAACAACCTCCTCAAGCTCAAGCTCCACCACCACAACCAAATTATCCACCAAGGGGGCCACCGCAACAAAACTTCCCACCGAGGCAACAAGTGGGACCTTATAGGCCACCCGGGTATAATCAAGGGTGGAGAAATCCCAACCCACCGCAAGCTCAACCACGTCCGGATTTTGAAGCTAAGGTGGAGGAGTTTATGGCGGAACAAAGAAAGATTAACGCCACATTGAAGGCGGGACAAGATTCTCTCGCCACCGTCGTCGCTCAAATTGGGGAGCAACTTGCTTTGCTCAATAGGAACAATCAACAATTTCCGGCTCAACCCGAGCCGAATCCACGGGGCAACACCGGCCATATCAACGCGGTTGTTGCGGTTACTACAAGAGGAGGGAATGATACCACCCCCCATGACTCAAATTAAGGAACCCGTGGTGGAGAATCTAGAAGAAAGCGAGCCGGTAATTGAAGTGGCAAAGGAGAAGGAGCCGCAAGAAGGAGAAAAATCTAGAACGGAGGAGCTTATTGATGAGCGCCGATTTATGCCACCGGTGCCCTTCCCTCAACGGCTAGCTAGAGCCAAGATGGAGAAACGGCTAGCCAAGTTTCTCGAGTATTTGAGAGGGGTGAGCCTCAATATCCCCTTCCTCGACGCTATAGTGGAAATCCCATCCTACGCCAAGTTCTTAAAGGACTTGATTATGGGAAGGAAGAGGAAGGAGAAGATAATGCTCACGGAGGAAGGGACTTGGTTCACAAAGAGGGAAAAGGAGCCCGCCAAATTTAAAGATCCAGGGAGTTTCTGGATTCCTTGCACTCTAGGCAGTGTCCCCCTACAAAAAGCATTGGTAGATTTGGGGGCTGGTGTTAGCCTCATGCCTCTCTCCATGTTTCGGAAGTTGAATACCGGCACGGATTTGAAGCCTACCGACATGCGGATTCAACTAGCGGACGGGAGGATTACAAGACCGGTTGGGATCGCGGAGGACATCCCACTCCAAGTTCCGGGGGGCATATGTTTGCCATGCGATTTCGTGATAATGGACATCAAGGAGGAGGGCGATACATCACTCATACTCGGACGCCCATTCCTCGCCACCGCCGGTGTCATCGTCGATGTGCGGGAGGGGACCCTTACCTTGAACGTCGGCAACATCGAAGTGGAGCTCCATATACCGAAGGCAATGAAGCACATGCCGTATCATGAGGAGCTAGATTACATGGACCTCCTTGATGAGGTCATCGAAGATGCGATCCCTCACTCCATCGGCGCACCCCACGAAGATAGCTTCGAAGAAGGCCTAGATTTGGCCGAGGAAGAGAAGATGGAGCACTCCCCCGATATCTCCATGGCGATTGATGATGGCGACGCTGATGTCGCAAGAATACGGGAGCTTTGCAAGCTCTCGAAGTTGAGGACTCCGAAGAAAGCTCCACCGATACGACGATCGGTGTCACCGGCAAAGTCGAAGACCGAAACAAGCTCTAGCTTGGGGGAGCCACCCCCTGACATTGCCCATGACGAAGGGGCACTGAGGAAGACCACACACCACCATGATCCAAATCCGAGCGGTCTTCCCAGCAAATTCGACGGGTGCATCTCATATGCACCCAACATCCCGCGCTAAATTGAAAATTTAAAGGGGTCGAGCTCAAGACCTTAAACGAGCGCTTGTCGGGAGACAACCCGACGGTTATCGCATTATTTCTATTTTAGTTTTTATTTTTGTTTTAGACTTTATTAGTGGTTTTTGTGTCATTTGCTCGACAAATTGTGACGACGGGTCCTATTTTCTTTGACAGGAGGAGGAGAAAAGGATATCTATCATAAGGAGGATGACCGAGACGAAGAAGAACGCTCCAGGCTTAGGAGGAAGAAGAAACCACCTGGAGGAAGAAAAACAGAGAGTAGAGCCAAAACGGAGCACCAAAGCAGAAAACAGAGCCTACTCGACCGAGTACCATAGTCACTCGGCCGAGCAAAGAAAGCCGTTCGCCCGAGTGGCGCACCAACGAGGGAAGTCTGCTGTACCCAACTCTCTGTCTTTTTTGTGATTTCAGTATAAACTGCCACTCGGCCGAGTATATTTCTTCACTCGGCCGAGTGAAACTGATACCCTCCTAGGGCGAAAATTGTCGAGTAGCTTGTGCCACTCGGCCGAATGGACTTTCTCCACACGGTCGAGGGTGGCAAATCCACTCGGCCGAGTCGTAAGTGGCGAGGAGTTTTTAAAATCCTTTTTCCGCTACGTCACTCGGCGGAGTGACATAGTCACTCGACCGAGTCGTAATTTCACTTATATAAGGCGAACGGGCTCGGCGCGATTTTCGAAACGCCCAAAATCACTTTTCTCGCCTGAGACCGCGACCCCTCAGCTCCCTCGCCCGCGATCGACTCCCACTCGCCCGATCCCCCACGCCGCCGGCCCCGATCGCCGACCCACCACCGGCGACCGCTCCGGCGACCACCCCCCACCGCCGGCGACCTCCCTCGCCGCCGGCCAAGCTCTGGTAACCCCTATTTCGCGTAAAATCCCATTTTCTCACCATTTTTGACGATCCGAGTACCCATTGAGCCCCTAACTCAAATCGATTTCTTTATTTATCTGTTATACCTCATCTCCCCCATGTATTTTGAATTTTATACGCTGATATCATCGTTTGATGCGCAGGCTATCTTGGGGGAGCTTAGGGGAGCTCTCGGACGCGGTATTGGCCTCGTGGAGGCGGCGTCTTCGCACCTACCCGCTGTTTTGCTCTCGCGGCATGTTCAGGTACCTTCGTTCCATTATTTTTGGCACATCGCATTTTATATTAGTTGGGTGAGCACTTGATCACTCCTTATTTTACACCCTTTTCCCGCATGTTTGCATGCCATTTTGATCGCCCAAATTATGTTTTTCACGATATATCGACGATATTGCGATGCTTTTCACGATTTGTTGTTTTTGTCGCATTTCAGGTGATTTGGCGCGATTAGGAGTGATCTCGAGATGCGTGTAATCTAGACGGCCACCGACGACCTCCCCGAGGGGTATTTTGCTATTAGAGAGGAGCGGAAGAAGAATGGACGTCGCCGGAGCGACGAGGAGGCCAAAACGACCAGTTTGGGCATTTTTTGTGTCCCACTCGGCCGAGTGGAGGAGCCACTCGGCCGACCAGCGAGACACTGCTCGGCCGACCCGTTCAGACACGACTTCCATGTGTACTCGGCCGAGCGACGGAGACCACATCGGCCGAGTGACGCTACCACGTCCGCCCGAGTGGCGCCCAGACGAAGGCCCTCAAAAAGACCGAAGTTACTGTTTTTCGGCCATCTGAGCTTCAGAAGACCCACTCGGCCGAGTGGCGAATCCCGTCCGCCCGAGTGAAGTGAAGCCATCGGCCGAGTGACGACAACTCACTCGGCCGAGCCGCCCCCGAACTGAAGACCCCTGAAGCCCACGACTTACTGGAAAATGACAGGGTTTTCACTCGGCCGAGCGACTTTTGTCACTCGGCCGAGTGCGATGCGCTGCCTGTAGCGAAATTTGCGGAAAACAGGCTGTGCAGGGGCGTTTTGGTCAGGATTTTTGGACGATTTTTGGGGCTATTTAAGCTCTGTTTTTACCCTAGTTTGGAGAGCCTCCTCTCAGATTTTTTTGCAGCTTTTTGAGTCTACTTTTTAGCTTTATTAATTGTGATTGGTGAAGAGAAAAACTTGGATTTTTGTTGGGTTGATTGAAGATCTACATTGGTTTGCACTTCTCTTCCACAAAAACTCTATTTTTATTGTTTATATCATTGTTGAGATGAATTCCATTGTCTATCTCTTTGCCAATTATTGTGCTATTGCTATGATTAGTGAGTAGTCTCCACGTCTTGGGGCGTGGGGATGAACCCTACAAGCCCAATTTCGTATTTGTGTTGAATCGGTAGAAATTGAGCTAGGATTGTTATTAGGGATTAGATTGGGATCGAATTACTACGGATAGCTAGGTATTCACATCAATTGGGATTTGCAAGAGATTGGATCCCAATTCGATAGGAAGCCCTAGAAATCCGAATTGGGTTGGAGTCGGATTTTCGAAGTATCGGTTTGCAAGAAATTGGACCGATGCTAGGATCTCCGGTTGCAATTCCACGCCGATACCCGTTTGCAAGAGATTGGACGGGTAGGAACTATCCTAATCTAGATTGTGGACCGAGTTTGCAAGAGATTGGACTCGGTGCGCAATTGGACGATGATGTTGATCCCAATGCTAGCTTCCCTAGGCTAGGGTTTGCAAGAGATTGGACCCAAGCCTAGGATAGCTATAGACCGGCAACAGCGCGAGAGCGTGAGCTTGGTTCCACATTTAGTTGCAACTAGTTCATCCAAATTCTCATCCTAGCGATTTCGATACTGGCGAACCACAATTGTGAAATATGGTGAGTAGTGGGGATTCCCCATTCCCTAGGCGTTCTCTATTTGATTTGATATTTCGCACTTTTGTCTGACGATTGTGACAGGATCGCCCAAGGCAATTATCCCTCTAAATAGCCAGGTTGATTAGGAGCAAGCACGGTCATTCGTCCTCCCTGTTTTCGATACCCGCTCGCCGCTATACCGTGCGCTTGCGGTAAAACTACAACCGTCGCCTCGGGACGTGTACGCCGGGGCGCGATCAGCACTCGGGGCGCACATGCCGCCCCGTACACAGCCACTTCTAGCCGACCCCCTTCCCACACATGCCTGCTGGCCCGATTGTTTACACCGCCCGTGTCCGACAGCCCCGACCTGCTCAGCCTAGACCTGTCCGTCCCCCACTCCACCACCCCCTGACGCCTTAGTTCAGAGCGTTCGTGCTCTTGAGGGGGCGTTGAGTGGACTCAGGGGTGATTTTAGGGCTCTGTCTTCCACAGTCGTCGCCATGCAGCACCGCCTCGAGCTACTTCCCAGCATTCACTTTTGCCTGACCCAGATTCTCGAGCGACTGCCACGACCACCACCCACCCAGCCGACTGTTTCACGCCCACCACCCCCACCTCCCACCCAGCAGCCTGTTACCCAGCCACCACCACCCCCACCTCCGCCTCAGGACGGAGATGGCGCAGCACCACCAGCTTAGGCACACCCTTGATGCCATCGATATTTTTTGTCGTTATGCTGCCCATTCTCTGCTTGGTCCTGATGATTTTTGCCCCACCCCTCTTCCCCTCACTATTTTGTCCACATTTTGATCATATCATTCTATATTCTTTTTCGGGAGAGAGGGAGAGTATTTTTGGTGACACACACATATCTGCATCACTCTTACCCTTGCATGCATCACATTCGCAGCATATTTTCATTTTGTTATTTTTATTTCTTTTTATCGTGCATGCATACCCACCCCCACCCATTACCCGTGTCTCGTTGTGCCACACTTCGCACATTGAGGACACTGTGCACTTTAGCTTGGGGGAGTGAGTTCTCACACTTTTCGCTTTTATCACTTTTATTTTTAGTTTTTTCACGTTTTTCCACTTTTGCACCCATTTTTCATCACTTTTTCATTTTTTACCATGCATCACGGTTTTCTTATTTTCTTTGTGTGCTGCATTATAAATAGTTTTTATTTTCGTTTATCTTTATTTCTTTCATCTTTTGCTAGAGATGACTTTTCTGTGATGATGATGACGTGGTGTTAGCTTTTCTCTATATGCATGCTATATTTGTCGTGTCATAGCTTTTTATTTCTGATATCATATGTTATTTTCTGCTTTGCATTTAGAAATAGTAACCCACTCTCTTTTGGCGTATGAAAATGGATGAAATTCTATTATTAGCTGATGTCTGATGATTCATATGTATGCTATCGTAGAAAACACACCAAGATTCACGCATTGATTGCTTATATCTGGAGTACTGCTTTCCTTTCTCATATCACTTCTTATTGCATGATTTGTACGCTTCACTTCAGGTTGATTGAATGTTTGCTAGCTTTGATAAATCTGGATTAGTTTACTTTTTGAGATTAAACTAAGTAGATTATATTACCCTGATGAAGTTGTCATGCACGTCGAGTGAACTGAGAGATACATTTATTTCTTTATCCACATATCTTGAACATTATTTCTCTATTTTAAATTCATTGGTGAATCTCCCCTTAGCGATTCTATTATTGGCATTCCCCCGTTATTAAAATCACATGCTCCAAATTCCTCAAAACCCAAAGAAAAAAAATAGTTGTATATCATTCTCTTTGATTTGGGATCATTTGTGTATATATGCCATTCGAAAAAAAGGAAAAGAAAAAGAAAAAAAAGGAAAAGAAAAAGAAAAAGATTTGAGAATAAGTGAAGAAAAGAGAAAAGAAGTTCGAAAACGATCACATCTCATATCCTTTCTCTCTTTCTTCCATCTTTTGCTTTTATTTTAGTTTTTTTGATTCTTGGAGCTTCATAAGAAACGTGGATGTAAATATTGTTTTGTATATGCCACCACGCTTATAGATAAGCTTGGGGGAGAGAATCCAATGATGTGTGAGAGAGTGACTACTTGACGGTGCATGACAACCTAGCCTAAGTAATATTTTATACTCGGTGAGATTGCTAAAGTTTCATGAAATCCAGAAATCTACGCTTAGCATTCATTTCATGAAAACCACACTTTTTCTATTCTTTCTACTCTATCGTGTGATATCTCTTATACTCCTTATAGAAAGCATTCAATTGAAAAGTGTGTGATCTACGGTATTGTATACCGCTTTAGATGCTTCAGACGATGTTAATCTTAGAATTATTCCATTTTTTATGCTATATTGATATTCTTGGGTTTTCTATTTCAAATGCACCATTATACTATGATATCAAAATAAAAGTCTTTGACATGTGTTTTATCTTCGATGCATGCTATATGAGTAAGCAAAACCCACGTCCTGAGAAAATGATCTAGCAACTTCTCTCTTCGTTTTCTATTTTGTTTTTCGTTTTCCGTTTTCCGCCTTTCCGCCGTTTTCTTTATCTTTATCCACCGGGTTCGCTTTTTACTTATCTTCATCGAGGATGAGTAAGAGGTAAGCTTGGGGGATTTTGATCACTCCATATTTTTACACCTTTTTTCCGCATGTTTGCATGCCATTTAGATCGCCTAAATCGTGTTTTTCACGTTTATTCGACAATATTGCGATGCTTTTCACGATTTGTTGTTTTTGTCGTATTTCAGGAGATTTGGAGCGATTTGGAGCGATTCTGAGATGTACCCACTCCGGAGTGTCACCGACGACTCTCTTGAGGGGTATTTTGCGATTGGAGAGGAGTGGAAGAAGAAAGAATGTCGTAGGAGCGACGAGGAGGCAAAAACATGAAGAATGGGCATTTTCAGCATGCCGCTCGGCCGAGTGAAGGAGTCACTCGGCCGAGCATAGACAGCCCGCTCGGCCGGCCAAATCGGACACGCAACAGAGCCAATTACAGCGTGCACTCAGCCGAGCATCGCCATACCACTCGGCCGAGCACCGAGTCATCCCTCGCCTGAGTGGAGCCAAGACGACAGTAACAAAAGAAGCTGAACTCTCTGTTTTTCGTCTGTACAGTCCCAAGCTCCGACTCGACCGAGTGACCAACGCCGTCTACCGAGTGAAGAACGCCCATCGGCCGAGTGACCCCTGAGGAGACGACCCCCAAGACCCCCAACTCTCTGTAATTGTACAAGGTCTCTCACTCGGCCGAGTGAAATTTGTCACTCGGCCGAGTGAGCCGCGCTGCCTGTAGCGTAAACTGCGATTTTGAGGCTGCGCAGGGGCATTTTCGTCGGGGTTTTTTGGGCGATTTTGGGGGGTATTTAACCCCAGTTTTTAACCTAGTTTAAGGAGCTTTTTCAGAACTTTTTGCAGCCTTTTTGATTGACTTTTTAGGAATTAGATTTAGCTTTTAGGGAGGAGAGAAAAGTGATATTTTGTTGGATGCTATCTTGTTCTTCATTGGTTTGTCTCTCTCTCTCTCTCTCTCTCAAAAACTCCATTTTTATTGATTTATTGAATATAGCTATGAATTCCATTCATTTTATTTGTGAATTTCTATTGAATTGCATGATGAATTGTGAGTAGTCTCATCGTCTTAGGGCGTAGGGATGAACCCTACGAGCCCAATTTCAAATTTGTGATGAATTGGTGAAACTATTGCTAGGATTGATTAGGGTTAGGTTGTGATTGATTTAATACGAATAGCTAGGGATTCATACCGATTGGGATTTGCAAGAGATTGGATCCCAACTCGATAGGAAGCCCTAGAAATCCGAATTGGGTTGCAATTGAATTTCTCCGGAATCAGTTTGCAAGAGATTGGACCTAAACTAGGGTTTTCGATTGTAATTCTATACCAATACCCGTTTGCAAGAGATTGGACGGGTAGGAACTATCCCAACCTAGGTCGTAGCTCGAGTTTGCACGAGAGTGGGCTCGAGATACGATTAAACGATGATGTTGTTCTTCACGCTAGTTTGCCTAGGTTAGGGTTTGCAAGAGATTGGGCCCTACCCTAGGTTGGCTATAGACCGACAATAGCGAGAGAGCGTGAGCTTGGTTCTACATTTAGTCGCAACTAGTTTACCCGAGTTTCAAGTTTAGCAATTGTTAAACCTACGAATCACAATGATGAGATACAGCAAGTAGCGGGGATTCCATACCCCTAGGCGTCTTTATTAATTTGTTATTTCTTTTATACATTTGAACGACTGTGACCGCATATTTGCGAACATTTCTCGACTATTCTTATAGCCAGGTGATTGAAGAAGACACTGTTATTAGGCCTCCCTGTGTTCGATACCCGCTCGTCGCTACACCGTGCGCTTGCGATAAGACTACAGTGTCGTCGCTCCGGGACGTGTATCCGGGGCGCGATCAACTGCATCCCTCTTTTTCCTCTTCACTCTTCTCGATTTCTTTGAAAACCTGTTGAAACAAGCCCTACCGGCTGTTTTTGACAGATCTGTGCGCTGATCTTCAACGCCGACGCACGGCCACCTCCGATCACTTCCGACGACCACTCCACCACCGTTGGATTCCTCTTGAAGTCCTTTAGCTACTACAATTTTTCTTTGACTCTTTTCATCGCTGTTTTTCCGCTGAGACGCGCGACAACGACCGTTACGTGAATCTATCCTCTTCGACTTCTCACGACCACCCACCGCCGTACGCTCACGTTGTCGGCCGCCCACCCGGCTGAAAAACTCCCACTGACCTACTTTAATTCTTGACAGCCTTCTTGGACCCTCGGAGTTCACGTGCATCGCCGTACTCATGTGTTTTTATCCGACATCGACGCCGTCGTGAAGATCCGTTGCGCTACCCGCAACGGGAGAGAGATCACCGCTTGCTCGCTATTTTTGTGCCACCACCTCACTGTCCAGAGGTGCCTCACTGTGCTACCCACGGCCGAGATGTTGCGGACGACGTCGATCCATCGCCGATCAGACCCGACATCCGCTTTTTGAACGACGTCAAAAGGTTAGTCCTCTAACGCGTAGTAAGAACCCTCACCGTAGCAAAACAAAACTTAAATCTAAAAATCGTTAAAAATAACTAAATTTCATTTCTGCACCTTTAAAACGTTGCAAATATTAGACATCGACGAAGGATTGAATTTCTGTGCACATAGGATAGACCGTCGATTAGGCGGAACTGAATTGAAAACGTGACTGTGACTGCTAGGATAGCCCCGTTGAACCTAGAAATGAACTCTAATAGGATGATGAAAAATATGTCCTGACACTGTCATTGACCCATTTCAGACAGACAATCGCTGACGCACCACTTCGACGGAACGCTCCGGACAGACGACGCTCTCGCCACCGCAGGCAAGTGTTTACACTTGTGTTCTTACGGTCATGTTTAGGCCTTCCCCTTATTAGGAAGTTAAAGAACATTTAAAGAGAACCGGACGTGAAATGATAGCGTCCGGGACCCCCCTTGACAGCTTAGACTTGACGACGAAGTCTAAGCGCAACATCAACAACTGACACCTTATGGCTATTCTGTGTGTGCGTGCGTGTGGACCCCTTAGAATCAACACCAACAACTGCTACCATAGGTTTCACCTGTGCGTGCGTGCGTGTGGACCCCCTAGAATGAATAACTCATTGTTACTTGTCGTGTCATGGTCCCTGTTACAAAAGCCTACGGGCATTTCGGATGCTCTCCACACGAGAGGGATCCCTGTGTTACAAAAAGCCGGCGGGTGTTTCGGATGCTCTCTACGCGAGAGTGATCCTTGTGTTACAAAAAGCATGCAGGTGTTTCGGATGCTCTCTACGCGAGAGTGATCCTTGTGTTACAAAAAGCATGCGAGTGTTTCGGATGCTCTCCACGCGAGAGTGATCCCTGTTATACAAAAAGCCTCTGGGCGTTTCGGATGCTCTCCAAGCGAGAGTGATCCCTGTTACACAAAAAGCCTCCGGACGTTTCGGATGCTCTCCCAGCGAGAGTGATCCTTGTTACACAAAAAGCCTCCAGACGTTTCGGAAGCTCTCCCAGCGAGAGTGATCCATGTATTGTCCTGTCTTGAGCACTTGGGTTTGGGGTAGGGTTGAGCGGTAGCACGAGGAGAGGGTCTGGCCGCCCTCAAACTGTAAGGCGTGAACCCTTCGAGTCACACGTGTCTTGTCTCATCCTGTCCAGTCTAGCTTAGTCCTGTAGCCGTTAGCATATGCTACGGCTACTGCCTGTTGCGTTTTACTTTCCTACACGCTTTTCTTCTTGTATAGTGTAACTGTCATGTTATAACAACAGCATGTTAATCAACCAGTAAAATGTTGCTCTTAATTACCTTACACTTGTAGTAGAGTCTAACCCTTCTTTGTAGACTTTACCTGATGTACAGTTCCTTTTTTCTTGGGTGTTGTACGTCAGGTGTTGAGCCAAATTACATGGACGAGTCAGACATACCGGAGTACGCGGAGCCAGAGGACGACGACCCGGAGTACGTTCCTGATGAGGACCAGACCTAGAGGTCTTTTTCGTCGCTGCCTTTCAGACGTTACTACTTTTAGTTTACTCTCTTTCGATAGTTTGTTGCCATGCTTAGGCTTCTCTTTTTTAGACTTTTGTACTCGCTGGATATTATCTCTTTATATTAATGAATGTAACTTTCTTTCTGTACTTTCCGTTGTTCCGAATTTTATAAATGCAAGAACCTGAAAGTTTTAAAACGGTACCCCCTACAGACGCTTATTGGGTCTGAGCTTTACAGCTCCGGCCCAAGCGGGCCTTAGTCACGCTTCGCCTCCGTAGTTTTGGGAAGCGGGGCATGACAGTTTTTAGTGGTGGCCCATGCAGGTCATGCAAAAAGTTTGGAACAATAAGAGTACCGCTCATTTAATATCCAGTTTAACATGTACGAGTCTAAATCGGGTTTTCCTTATCTTAGATGATAGGAAGACTTAGGTAGATGCCCAGGTCTGATAGTGAGGTGCCTTGGTTAAAATTTAGTCATATTCATTTTAGGATACCCTAGTAGTCTCTCACCTGGCTCTGGCCATGTTAGATTTCTAGAGTCTTTCTTTTAGTCGTTCACTCGGGTCCATCGACTTCGGGCCCAGCAGAGCATAATCTTGTTTCTTTTAGGACCCTTCCCCGAGATCTTGATTACAGCCTAGTTCATTAGGAAGTCTTAGTGCTGAGTTCTTCTGATCTTTAGACGGTCTGATAATTAGAACCCCTGATTTCTAGCATCTTCCTAATCATTACACTTCTGTGTTATCAGCCGCAGAATTCCATCGTAGGCATATTCATCATGTGATCATACTCTTTTGCATTCGATTCACGTGATCGCTTCAAAAAAAATTATCGATAATTCTTCGAATCTCTCCATTGCAAATCCTGCTTCCCTTAAAAGTATTTTCGAAATTCATTATTAAATTCTTCGCTCAGTTTAACTTCTTTGAAAACCCTTATTAAATATTTAAATTTCTTACTTTCGGTTGAGTTAAAATTCTTTCACTAATTCAGAAACCTTCTTGATCGTAATTTTTAATTTACTATCTCGTACTTATTTTCGAATCGGTATCTTTCGTATTTCAGTTTTAAAACGTTGTTACCATTTTGAAAATTCAATATATCACCTTTTCTAAACTACGAAATTTATTTTAACCACTTACCGTACGTACTTTTAGAATACTTTCTAAACTAAAGAGAACTTCAATTTATATATATATCAGTTCTATGTTCATCGTGCTCATACTTCAAAAAAAATCTTTGTAAAAACATATTTTCATTTGCAAAACAATCGCTACCTCACCCTAATCTTCATTCCTTTGTCTAACTCTTTTTCCAAGTTGTAATTTTCTACCATCTGCTCACTTTTTCTACATATTTTTATAAGTATAAAAGTATATGATACCATAGTTTACACGAAATTCTTCTTTCATATATTCAATTATTTTGAGCAATATTTTTGTCCCACCCAACCAGATATCTCTTTATCTCGCCTTATTTGAACTCGTTCTTTACGACCTTGTTCGTTTCGCTTTTGGTTTCGGCTTCCTTTCTGTTGTGTAGACTTTAGTGCTTGTCATTGAAGGGTTTTCTGGGACCCTTAGGGAACAAAAAATCTATTCCCGTCCTAACTCGGACGGAACATAGACAGAAAAGCAGCGGAAAAATAAACATGTTAATCTAATTAACATTTAACCCTAAGGTCCAAGACCATAATCCAAGATCTATGCTGACTTGGGATGGGTCTGACCATCCCAAGAAGGATCTAGCCTACTGCGATTAAGTTAAACTAATGCTTAATTAAACACATACCCAGAATCTCAGCCCTGGGGCAGGCGAGATGTTCCGCACCGTTTTCTGAGCCGCTCCCCGTCCCACGCCGAGCTACTCCTCGAACTGCTCCCCGAACCGCTCCTCGAACCGTTCCGCATCCCGAGACGATCAATCCCCATGTCGCCGAGCCAACCACGCGCCGAAGAAAGTTTCACGCGAGTGAAACCTCCGCCTAGATTTTGGATCCGAATCCAAACTCCTTTGCGGCTTTGCTAGAGCCCTCAAGAGTAAGACATAAATTTAGGGAGATAGAAGAAATATTAATTTAAGCTTAGATCCGAGCGTGCTCTGACATTTACGAGAGCAGCTCAGATCTAGAGCTTGGGATGAGTTTTGAGGAGGAGAGCAGACCCCTATTTATATAGGCGGCTGACTACTCCCCTTCACTCAAAATCCGATGTGAGACTATTAATTGGGTTAATTAAAATCAAGTTAGTTTGCACTTCACAAAGTGTAAACTTCCGTGAATTTTAACTCACTCACCGTTGAGCTTCATGATTGATACAACCTATCAATTCGAAGGGTGTTCAACGGTGAGTGCATAGGAAAAAATCATTCGTCAATCGGAGTTCGTTTGACCCCTTAATTGAACGTCCAAAGATCAGCCCGAGGATTGATATTCGACTAAAATCAGTCGTCAAAACTGCCCAGTAAACCTAGGGTTTTGCACCAATTGGTGGGGCCCAGCAAGTGGGCCCCACAGCTTCAAAAGTTGCTGACTGGGCGCGGGCGCCCGCCCGGCCCAGGGCGCCTGGGCTCCCAGGCGCCCAGGGCGCGGGCCCAGGCCTAGTGGCCTGGCACCCAGCCTGGTGGGCCAGGTGCCCAGGCCAGACCCTGGTCTGGCCTGGGTCAACCTGGTCTGACCAGGGTCTGGCCTGGGTCAACCTGGTCTGACCCAGACTTAGCCATTTGGCTGTTTTGGGCATAAGTTGGGCATTTGACGTCCGATTTGGACGTCGTTCGATCCTGGGCGTAGACAGGGACATTTCCGTCTTACCCGTGAACTTTTCCTTGCATTTATTTTATTAAATATTGTTTTAAACAATTTAAAACACATTTAATCTCTTTTGCATCAAATGCAAATTAGTCCAGATCTAGACTTAAATTATCATATTGCATCAAATGCAATTATTCCATCCCTTGCATCAAAATGAAAAATATTCTCCCTAACTAATTTCTACCTATTACTAGACAAAGGTCGCACTCTTTGTGTGACCCTACGGTCTGACCCTACTACAGGTTGGGCTCGAAGCCCTATACGACAAAAACCACGAGCAGTGGCTGTCGTCCCTGTTTCAGCATCATCATAATGTGGTTAGCTCATCAACATGAGAATTGTCGGGACCACCCTGACCGTGTCTGTGATGAGTTCTGCAGTTATAGTCTCTTCGTCTAAACTATGTCGTGTAGATCAAGTCTAGGGTACGGTTAAACTGTCAACCCCAATAACTTGACTCTGGTTAGTTTCTATCGATCTTTAGTCAATTAATGTTGGACTTCTTCCAACATACTCTGATCAGAGATTATACTAAAGACCGAACTAACTCTACGACACTAACTCCCATTGACCGGGAGAGACGAAACCTCTCTTGGTCATTACTCGCCTCGTACGTTTCAAGTGACACCCAATCAAAAGACCTTTCGACAGGCCTTGCCTCAAAGCTAGGTCAGTTGATCTAAGTGGCCCCGTTCATGCACAGGTTCGTCAAATGACCTCAAGTCAAAAGACCAACTAGCCTATCATCACTAAGAGTTATCATTGACAGATTGGTCAACGTCACCATATGATAACTCTTGTGGATCGTTCAGTGAACTCATTCTCTAATGAGCACATGTGTCTTGTCTCCGACTTCGCCAAGTCAAACGATCATGAGATCATCGCCACCGCTTAACGGTGAAGACTAAGACACAATGGTCTATCCGATGTTTCGATATCCTTGTCTCGAAACATCTACGACCACGAACCCTTTTAGACTTATGCTACAGACGGTCAAACATTTCTCCATGATCGAGATACTCATCTCGATATCTGTTTGACGTTGCATAAAGTCTCAGGACTTTACCTAAGTTGATATCTAATGTTAACTACATTATAATATAACTTAGATAAATCATTACCAAACAGCTTACTGTTATTTCGAACAAGACGTTTGTGCTATTCACATAGAGATAAATAGCCTGGAGGGCATCATTCTCCTACATCTCCCACTTGCACTCAGGCCCATTATCTCGGTATCTTATACCGTTTTTACACATAAGTTTTCTCGACTTCATGTGATAGCGCCTTCGTGAGTGGATCTGCTAAAACCGTCTACACTATAGACTTAAGGGGTTTCTATGTTCATGTTAGACCAACCATTTGAATCTCATTCAAATAATTCACTTGGTCTTTCAGAATCCATAATATTTTTAGTTACTTGGATCTTATCCAATTCATCGTACCTTACGATAATAATTTTCAAATTAGTTATCGGTCATTTTAAATGGCTCATATCTATTTCTGATAAAGTATCAAACTCTTTGATTACTTTGTCAAAATAAATGTTCCATCCCTTTGATGCCTCACATGTGATTTATACGCTCCCATTGACCTTGAAAACTGTCTGGCTAATTCATATAAGTTGGTCTGTCTAAATCATATTTAGAAAAACGAACTTATAAGTGAATGCTCCAATTTTCATGGTCAACTTAAGCGTTTACATCGAGTTTGGTCCGAGTAGATCTGTACACATCTGCTGGCGAGAAACAATTTCATTCTAATCCGTTTATAGGAATTAGGATGAAAAGCCGTTCTCGACCAAACATGATTGCACTTCACTATTTTCCTTTCTACACCAACCTTTCAACTTAAAGATTTACTTGCAGAGAATGAGGAAACATTTTCCTTGTGCACGTAAACTAAATTCCAAAATTTATTTACGCACCGGACCTTTTCTGATTGCATCAAGTTTTAAATCGGAGTTACTACTCCGAATTTTATCCTAGAAGTTGACTGAGTCATCATCAGTTATGATGTTTAACTCGACTCTTCGTCTCACGAAATTCGAGTAATTATACAACTTCATAATGATTGATTTAATGAATATCTTATTGATAATGTCCTCATAGAACATTATCAAAACCTAGGCATTACTATTTGGGACTTAACCCAGATGGAGGACTTAGCTCAGAGTCACTGGCTATGGATCGCACCAAGTCTAACTTAGTGTGATTCATACATTTTAACACACGGGTGTGTTAACAGACTTGACCTGAGAGAAAATCATATTTTCTTTTAATTACGCAAGATTTAATATAGCTAAGTATTTGACCATTCGATCTAATCGAATCAGTTTAAATACTTTAGTCATTTCGTTCTTTATTTTATCAGACTTGTGTTTCATCAAGAACACGTGTCTTCATAAAATATACGAAAAACTTATTTTGGTTAATATATACTCGGGTACATCAGTATGTACCAGACTGAGTTCGACAACTCATCCTCCCACTGTCTTACAGATGGGTTTCGGCCATTATATCTAAGAGGATAAGACTCACAAGTGTCCGCAGACTTCATAATACGAGAGGTTAGACCCCTCTTTATGTAACTTATGAAGCTTAGTCTCTCGATACGGCCTAGTCTATTTTGCCATATAAGTTTGCCACTATCTTGTGTATTTATATATATTAACATTTAATACACATATTATCATTATACATATTACTCATTGCTTCAAAAGCAATGTGACGACATTCGTCAAAATGTGTTAACTTTTTGTATAACAATAATTATGAAATCGTGACATCAGAATATGTCACATTTTCATTTCCTCCTACTATGCCTTTACTAATGATAAATTAGATTATTTAACTCGATTGACTTTCCGGAGTGCCTTCTTCCTTTTCTAAATCACATTTAGATATAAATAGCCCAACATAAATAAATAGCTGTGCAAGCATCTCATGTATCCAAACGCCTAGGAGTCGCAATCTTGAGTGTAGCTCAAGAAGTTGCTTGTCTCAAGATCCGGTTGGGATACATAGTCTTGCACCGCTCATGCACTCGTATTCGACTCAAACAGTTTGATCAAATTTTCGAACTTTGCGGATCAAAATTGTTTGTCCATACAACCTTGATGGTAGTTCGACAAGTTGTAGGGAGAAACATACTTCGAATATCCTATATGTTCAAGCTGCCTCATATAGAGACGAGTGTCATGTAGCTTGAATTTATTTGTTGGACCCAGAACTTAATGAAATCATATTTCTTAAGTTTGTTCTTTAGAAGGTCATTTTAATGTCAATGAGAATATAGTTTAATTCTATCAATTAGATTTTAACTTGATATTCCATTAACCAACCTATTCGACCAATTAACTAATTCCATTAAAATATTATATTTTGATTCCTTCTGTAAACATAGTCTTGCCCTAGTTTAGCATATGTTCAATATTAAATATAGGTAGAATGGCTTTTACTATCTATATCCTCCCACTATTTTTACGATCGTTTCAAAGCTTAATAACGAACGATTTAATCGAATTAAAATTAATGGGTAAGAGGTCCAATCGGCCTGAGCCTAACAACCTTGAGTGTAGCTCAACAAGTTGCTTGACTCTGCGATCGGAAGATGACTCTTCATCGATCATATCCGATATGACCCTCTTAATCAGTTTTTACCCCTAACCATTTGTGATCATGAGTGTGCTCATCCAAATCACAATGTCTAGTCTAGTCGGACCCTTGTTTTCGTGTCTAGCCTGACTTGCTCCGGCGCTCGGTGTATTCATGACCTGTCGGTTTGGGTCAGGTCTTAGACTACATCTAGTCAGACTACATCATTGACATAACTTACGCCGACACATGGTAATACGACGGTTTGGGTCTAGTCAAGATTTCATCTTATGTATTAAAGGAGTTGGTTTCTATAAGATTGCCATGTTACAGCTTGAGTGTAGCTCAACAACTATAACACGGGTCCTATAGTTGCAAACCCCTAAAACAAGGAGGGCTACGGCTAATCTTGAAAAATATTATTAACATATTTGACTTAGATATAGTCCAGGGTGTCATACAATCATGATTCGCGACATTGCGGTCCAGCGGAACACAGCCAGGGAATTGACTAAGCCATGATCAATATCCCTTAAAGGGTGATCCAGAACTCTTAGCCAAGTACATTGACTGGATCATGGTCCATTGAATGAAGCTTGTCATTTTTATATGTGTGCCATAGACTAAACAGCTTTTATTAACAACTAATTAATCCTATCAACTAGTTGCATCCTTAAATTCAAAATTTTAGGATTTGTTTAATAACTTTTATTAAGTCCTTATCAACTATAAGGTTCACGTGCTATCCTAATCGTTATTAGGATTTTTAATAAATTTTATTAACAACGCTAAAAGCGAAGTCCTTTAATGAGAATTAATAATAACAATTAGAATTAAAATTCCATTAAAGGGACTACCCTAATCAGGAATTAGGTCTTGAAGGGTTGTTACTGTTTTATTAAAACATAGCATGTCATTAAAATTCAATTAATAAATTTTAATGATTTCTTAATGGCTAACCTAAAGTGTTGTCTTGTGTTATCAAATAAGGGACAAGGTTATGCATAGCCATTAACATAAGATTACACTAATTTTATCGCATAAAATAAAAGTGTACAACTATTTAACAATTTAAATAGAACAATGTCTATCACATAAACAATTTTAGCATGCAAACATAAATTTAACATTTAAATTTAAAATATGATTTTAAAAATATTTTTTATCTCATAAAAACTTGTTTTTAAAATCACAAATTTGCATGCTACTTTAAAAATTTATCGCATAAAAATTTTAACCTTTAAAATCAGTTTTAAAATATCTCATAAAATTAAAACATCATTTTTTAAAAAATTTCATGCTTAAAAATTTATCATATAAAATTTTTAGGCACTTTAAACTTATCGCATAAATTTTAAAAGATTTAAAATTAGTTTTAAAAATTATTACATAAATTTTAAAACGTCAAAAATTTTCATATTCAAAAATTTATCACATAGATTTTTAAACATAAAAAAACATTTTTAAAATTTATCTCATAACTTCAAAAACATTTTTTTAAAAAGTATTTAAAAGCATTTCATGTGTTTAAAGAAATCACATGGTAGATCGTAACACAGACCAGTCTCTGATACCACTGAAGGGTTTTCTGGGACCCTTAGGGCACAAAAAATCTATTCCTGTCCTAAGTCGGATGGAACATAGACAGAAAAGCAGCGTAAAAATAAACATGTTAATCTAATTAACATTTAACCCGAAGGTCCAAGACCCTAATCCAAGATCTATGCCAACTTGGGATGGGTCTGACCATCCCAAGAAGGATCGAGCCTACTGCGATTAAGTTAAACTAATGCTTAATTAAACACATACCCGGAATCTCAGCCCTGGGGCAGGCGAGATGTTCAGCACCATCTTCCGAGCCGCTCCCCGTCCCACGCCGAGCTGCTACTCGAACCGCTCCCCGAACAGCTCCTCGAACCGCTCCGCATCCCGAGGCGATCAATCCCCGTGTCGCCGAGCCAACCACGCGCCGAAGAAAGTTTCACGCGAGTGAAACCTCCGCCTAGATTCTGGATCCGAATCCAAACTCCTTTGCGGCTTTGCTAGAGCCCTCAAGAGTAAGGCAAAAATTTAGGGAGATAGAAGAAATATTAATTTAAGCTTAGATCCGAGCGTGCTCCAACATTTACGAGAGCCGCTCAGATCTAGAGCTTGGGACGAGTTTTGAAGAGGAGAGCAGACCCCTATTTATATAGGCGGCTGACTGCTCCCCTTCACACAAAATCCGATGTGGGACTATTAATTGGGTTAATTAAAATCAAGTTAGTTTGCACTTCACAAAGTGCAAACTTCCGTGAATTTTAACTCACTCACCATTGAGCTTCATAATTGATACAACCTATCAATTCGAAGGGTGTTCAACGGTGAACGCATAGGAAAAAACCGTTCGTCAATCAGAGTTCGTTTGACCCCTCAATTGAACGTCCAAAGATCAGCCCAAGGCTTGATTTTCGACTAAAATCAGCCGTCAAAACTGCCCAGTAAACCTAGGGTTCTGCACCCATTGGTGGGGCCCAGTAAGTGGGCCCCACAGCTTCAAAAGCTGTTGACTGGGCGCCCAGGCCTGGGCGCGGGCGCCCAGGCGCCCAGGCGGGCGCCTGGGCCGGGGGCGCCCGGCCCAGGGCGCATGGGCTCCCAGGCGCCCAGGGCGCCCGCCCTGGGTGCCTGGGCAGGCGTCCAGGCAACTGGGCCTGGGCGCGGGCCAAGGCCCAGTGGCCTGGCGCCCAGCCTGGTGGGCCAGGTGCCCAGGCCAGACCCTGGTCTGGCCTGGGTCAACCTGGTCTGACCCAGACTGAGCCATTTGGCTGTTTTGGGCATAAGTTGGGCATTTGACGTCCGATTTGGACGCCGTTCGATTATGGGCGTAGACCGGGACATTCCCGTCTTACCCGTGAACTTTTCCTTGCGTTTATTTTATTAAATATTGTTTTAAATAATTTAAAACACATTCAATCTCTTTTGCATCAAATGCAAATTAGTCCCCTATCTAGGCTTAAATTATCATATTGCATCAAATGCAATTATTCCATCCCTTGCATCAAAATGCAAAATATTCTTCCTAACTAATTTCTACCTATTACTAGACGAAGGTCGCACTCTTTGTGTGACCCTACGACTTGACCCTACTACTTGTTGGGCTCGAAGCCCTATACGACAAAGACCACGATTAGTGGCTGTCGTCCCTGTTTCAGCATCATCATAATGTGGTTAGCTCATCAACATGAGAATTGTCGGGACCACCCTGACCGTGTCTGTGATGAGTTCTACAGTTATAGTCTCTTCGTCTAAACTATGTCGTTTAGATCAAGTCTAGGGTACGGTTAAACTGTCAACCCCAATAACTTGACTCTGGTTAGTTTCTATCGATCTTTAGTCAATTAATGTTGGACTTCTTCCAACATACTCTGATCAGAAATTATACTAAAGACCGAACTAACTCTACGACACTAACTCCCAATGACCGGGAGAGACGAATCCTCTCTTGGTCATTACTCGCCTCGTACGTTTCAAGTGACACCCAATCAAAAGACCTTTCGACAGGCCTTGCCTCAAAGCTAGGTCAGTTGATCTAAGTGGCACCGTTCACGCACAGGTTTGTCAAATGACCTCAAGTCAAAAGACCAACTAGCCTATCATCACTAAGAGTTATCATTGACAGATTGGTCAACGTAACCATATGATAACTCTTGTGGATCGTTCAGTGAACTCATTCTCTAATGAGCACCTGTGTCTTGTCTCCGACTTTGCCAAGTCGAACGATCATGAGATCATCGCCACCGCTTAACGGTGAAGACTAAGACACAATGGTCTATCCGATGTTTCGATATCCTTGTCTCGAAACATCTACGACCACGAACCCTTTTAGACTTATGCTACAGACGGTCAAACATTTCTCCATGATCGAGATACTCATCTCGATATCTGTTTGACCTTGCATAAAGTTTCAGGACTTTACCTAAGTTGATATCTAATGTTAACTACATTATAATATAACTTAGGTAAATCATTACCAAACAGCTTACTGTTATTTCGAACAAGACGTTTGTGCTATTCACACAGAGATAAATAGCCTGGAGGGCATCATTCTCCTACAGTCATTGCCTGTGTCAACTCTAGTTTAGTCGTGGGCCCATTGGTTTTGTGATGTCGTCGTGGTGCATGTATATAGGTAGAGTGTGTGGACCTATATGAGTGTGCTACCCTTAGGATCTTAATGATTGACTCTGGCGTCATGTGGTATACTCAGTGTTATTCGTAATATATGTGTGAAGTTGTCTGAATGATGGTATTCATATAGGTGTGGATAGCGTCATAGCAGGCAACTCCTTAGACTTAGTTTTTCATATTATAGTTTAGCTTACTCTTGGCTGCATGTGATTGTAACAAAACTTTTTGTTTTCTTCTAAATCAAATCTTTAAAGTTTTGGAACTAGCCCACAAAGATCAGAACCCCCTATCTTCCCCATCCAATACCACAACTCCACCCGTTTTTCCACTTGTTTTTTTATAAAAAACATTCTTTTCTTCTCATTCCCTCTTCGGGAGTGTTATTTTTATTGTTATGAAATGGTTAGTACTAGCTATAGTTGTTATAGGATTATGTTTGCGAGTAGGCATAGAGTGAGATGAGATATGTTGTATCGATGACTAGTTGATTTTGAATACAAAGATATTAGATTAGATTTCTTTCGGATGAAAAGAACGAGGCGTCCAAGACTTATTTATAATACCAATGTGTAAGGGACTCAGTGGAGAATTCTGGTTGGAAGAATTTAAATGCGGGGAGATGAGAACTTATTAGACCTGAAACTTGGACGAGTGATAGATAGGAGTAGCTAGGAAGGAATAGTACGATTTAGAGTGATCATAAGAATGAGTAGAGCACTTAAAGCATCAAGATTTGACTATAGGTTGGGATAAGAAGACATTGGAAGTAACATGACATGTTGAGATGAATGGATAGTTAGGAAGACGGATTTTATATGATCAGGAGATTAGATGATAGGGGTAAGGATAGATGTGGCTTGATGGTTCACTGATTATGGAGGATGAATTTATGAGTTACTATGATGGGGAATATATTGGGGACGTAATGATTGTTGAATTGTGGACGATAATGTAGATTTATAGTTAGGTGCTTGGATGTAATTCTACTTGTAGCATTATCTAGTGAAGAGACGGGTTATGATGGATTATTTGAGGAACGATGTTTGAAGTTATAGGATTAGCGATCATTATGTGGAAAAGGGGAGTTGCAGGCATAGTGTTTATAGATATTATTATTATTAATATAAGTGATTCCGAGGACGGAATCATTTCTAAGATGGGTAGAATGTAACGGTCGCTTTCCGACCGTTCGTATTTTCTACGCGTACGACTCTTTTCGTGTGCGTATTTTTTGGCATCTTCTTGGATCCAGACTATACGATATGATACGTCGTTGTGACCGTATGGAAGAGTAGTTATTTGTGGGATTTTTAGTGAACGTCATTTCACGGGTCGTTCTCCCACAAATCAGGTTTGATAGCAGGATCATCGTAGCTTTAGACTTAGTCGTCGGACCTTTTATTTTTAGTTCGTTCACCGTGGACCAAACGTGCGATTGACCATCGTATCCCCGAGCCTCTCTTCGTCATGGTCGTCCCGATATTTTTTTTGTAATTTTCTGACACTCCTAGCCCACTCAAATCGCTAATCAAATTCAGGCCCATTAAGCCTAATCAATTTCAAATTCAAATTTGCTAATCAAATCCGTTGGGATTCTTACGTATCATGAAAAATTTCCTGGGCTACCCTCACCTCATATTACCCTAAGATATATCCCCTCTCTCTCTTCTCTCTCTCCTAGTCACCCAAAACTACACCCCAATTTATACCCATTATAGCATCTTTCTCATATATTTAGCAACCCAAACCGAAATACAACTAGGGCATGCAATTTTCAGCCGCCACCTCTTCTTCTTCTTCCCTCACGCATGCATCTTCTCCGGCCACCCTTCCCGGAGCTCTGGCGACTCCTCCTCCTCTTCCTCCCTCCTCTCCCACTCCTTAAAACCCATCAAAACCCCATGAGAAACCCCCATGGCCGCAAGAATTGACAGCCCAGCCATGCTCGCGCGCGCAACCCATTTCCGGCCACCACGGCCACCGCAGGCAAGCCACCGGCCTCCCCTAACCTCCAGCAACCTTCCCTCCTCCCTCCTCCTTCCTCTCTCCTCTCTCTCACCCCTTAAAACACCCTAGAAACCCCCATAAACACCCACCAGGCCGCAGATCTGTCCAGATGCGCACTGCCGCTTCAAACGGCCGGCCACCGCCCTCTGGCCACCCCCTCCGGCGATCTCCACTCCCACTCGACTCCTCTTTGACCCCCGGATCATCTCCAACTCCTCTTACCCTCTTCCCTCGTCTCTACCTCCTCGAAACATCTCTCGAACTCGTCTCAACGGCAGTTTTGACAGATCTGCGCCATCGCCGGGAAAATCCGTCGTCCGGCCACCTCCGGCCACCGCCGATGACAACTCTACCACCGTTGGACTCTTATCGAACCCCCTATCAACTGCATCCCTCTTTTTTCTCTTCCCTCATCTCGATCTCTTCGAAAACCCGTTGAAACAAGCCCTAGCGGCTGTTTTTGACAGATCTATGCGCTGATCTTCAACGCCGACGCACGGCCACCTCCGACCACTTCCGACGACCACTACACCACCGTTGGATTCCTCTTGAAGTCTTTTAGCTACTGCAATTTTCCTTTGACTCTTTTCATCGCTATTTTTCCGCTGAGACGCGCGACAACGACCGTTGCGTGAATCTGTCCTCTTCGACTTCTCATGACCACCCACCGCCATACGCTCACGCCGTCGGCCACCCACCGGGCCGGACAACTCCAACTGACCTAATTTAATCCTTGACAGCCTCCTTGGACCCTCGGAGTTCACGTGCATCGCCGTACTCACGTGTTTTTACCCGACATTGCCGCCGTCGTGAAGATCCGTTGCGCTACCCGCAGCGGGAGAGAGATTGTCACTTGCTCACTGTTTTTGTGCCACCACCTCTCTGTCCAGAGGTGTCTTGTTGTGCTACCCATGGCCTATAATGAATAACTCCTTGTTACTTGTCGTGTCATGGTCCCTGTTACAAAAGCCTACGGGCGTTTCGGATGCTCTCCACGCGAGAGTGATCCATGTGTTACAAAAAGCCAGCGGGTGTTTCGGATGCTCTCCATGCGAGAGTGATCCCTGTGTTACAAAAAACTGCGGGCGTTTCGGATGCTCTCCACGCGAGAGTGATCCCTGTTACACAAAAAGCCGCCGGGCGTTTCAGATGCTCTCCAAGTGAGAGTGATCCCTGTTACACAAAAAGCCTCCGGACGTTTCGGATGCTCTCCCAGTGAGAGTGATCCCTGTATTGTCCTGTCTTGAGCACTTGGGTTTGGGGTAAGGTTGAGCGGTCGCACGGGGAGAGGGTCTGGCCGCCCTCAAACCGTAAGGCGTGAACCCTTCGAGTCACACGTGTCTTGTCTTGTCTCGTCCTGTCCCGTCTAGCTTAGCCCTGTAGCCGGTAGCACATGCTACGGCTACTGCCTGTCGCGTTTTAGTTTCCTGCACCGCTTTACTTCTTGTATAGTGTAACTGTCATGTCATAACAACAGCATGTTAATTAACCAGTAAAATGTTGATCTATATTACCTTACACTTACAGTAGAGTCTAACCCTTCTTTGTAGACTTTACCTGACGTACAGTTCATTTTCTCTTAGGTGTTGTACGTCAGGTGTTGAGTCAGAGTATGTGGACGAGTCGGACATACCGGAGTACGCGGAGCCAAAGAACGACGACCCGGAGTACGTTCCTGACGAGGACCAGACCTAGAGGTCTTTTTCGTCGATGCCTTTCAGAGGTTACTACTTTTAGTTTACTCTCTTTCGTTTGTTGCCATGCTTAGGCTTCTCTTTTTTAGACTTTTGTACTCGCTGGATATTATCTCTTTATATTAATGAATGCAAATTTCTTTCTGTACTTTCCGTTGTTCCGAATTTTATAAATGCAAGAACCTGAAAGTTTTAAAATGGTACCCCCTACAGACGCTTATTGGGTCCGAGCTTCACAGCTCCGGCCCAAGCGGGCCTTAGTCACGCTTCGCCTCCGTAGTTTTGGGAGGGGGTTGGCCGAAATTTTTGAGCCAAAAAAAAGAAGAGAAAGAAAAGAAAGAAAGAGAAGAGAGAAGAGAGAAGAGAGAGGAGAGAAAAAGGAGAAGGAGAAGGAGAAGAAGAAGAGGAGGAATCTAAGCTAGGAGGAGACACTATTCAACCCAATACCACTCTTGGAGCTCTAAGAAGGTAGAAACTCTACAACTCTCCTCTCTCTAGTTACAACAAAGAAGCAAATGCATGAATGATAAGTTTCTCTTGAGAAAATTTGGAAGAGTATTGTAGATTTAGGTTGTATGTGCATGCTTGACTTTCTCCTTAATGTGATGTTGAGATTGGGCCAAGTTTATGTTTTTAGTTGATAATATTGAAAGGAGATGGTAATTTGAATGAAATATGTGAATTTTAGTTTGTATATTAATTATAGTTCTCATTTTGTTCAAAGTTCACATTTTATGGATAATTTAGTTAACATGTTTAATAAAAATGCTATTTTTAGTATTAGATTCTCATTTTGCTAAAAGATAATATCTAGGGTTAAACTAGTTGTTAGGTTTAATTAAAATTCCACCTTGTTTAATAACAAAACCAAGTTCCTCTTGAAATCCCCAGCAAAAATCAATCACTTGGAAAGCTGAAATTTGGTAGTGTGGTATTCCGACTTCTGCAGTCGATCTAGTTAGAAATACAATCTGAAATAAATATTTTCATGTAGTTCATGAAGTCCTACCCCAAAACCATATAAAATTTGGCATAGTTTCAATTCAATAAGTAGGAGCAAAAATTCACTCTTTACAACATGTCTGAAATTCTGTCAACCTGAACACAGTTTAGTAAAACGAAGCTCAATACCTGCACACACACTGGAATTGTATGTTCTTGGTCTCGTTGAAAAGTTAACAAGTTTTTCTCCAACTTTACCTCACTGCTTATTTTTCAAAATTCTGACTACAATAGGCCCAAAATCAGCAATCAAGACAGACCCTGGAATCTGTCTGAAAAACAGAACTGACAGGCTTCACACAATAATTCACCATAAATCATATAACTCATATTTTTGCATGAAACTTTATATGTGAATCCAAAACTGCTTCAACTTTCATTTAAGAAGTTTCATCAAATTCGCACTAGAAATGGCTGATAACCCTTGATGTTTGTGACTGTTGGTGAAAGTTCAGCAATTTGAATTGTTTGCTAATGACTAGACTTTTGTTTTGGTTTATTTCTTCGTTCAGATTGTAATGCTCAATATCGCTAATGCGGATGCATCCGTATTAAAGTGTTTGCCTATGGATATGCTACTTTATGTTGCAAGTTTTGGAAATGGTTGTTTATGTTTATGGCTTATGGAATATGCAAGTTTGTTGTGAACATCCCGATGAAAAAGAATGCATTTGGACCTCATCTTACATGCTTAATACACTAGGATTAATGATTAGCTAAAATAAAACCTAGGGTTATCTCGTTTCACTCGAAGTGGGTGAGTGCCCTAGGAGGGTTTGGGGGAAACCAATGTAACGAGTGGACATGCGGGGATGGATTGCTGGGTTGTGGACCACTCCTGACGAGCCTTCAGAGGCAGGGAGTAGGTCGGGTTGATCGAGTTGCTTGTGTTGGAGAACGGCTTCTTTCGTAGGAGCTTGTCTCGAAAAGTCGTAGCATTCCACCCACCTTACTGGGTGAGGTCCAGTCCCCGATGTCTGACCCGTTACTTAGGTTTCGAATTCATGCATGAAAACTAATCTATAAAGACAAAAAAACAGTAACTCTGGAATGTGATGCCTTTTCCTTTGTTTGTGCACTATGATTCGAGTAGTAGAGTTGTGGAGTTCCTACTGGGCATGCTGAGACGTGTCCCTCCTCCCCCCACAGGTATAGGTACCAGTTCTCAGGCGACGGGACCGAGGACGGAGACCCCGAAGGGCAGTTCGACTCACCAGGGTCCGTAGAGTCTGTAGTTAGTGTGGGTTTGTGGTGTAGTCTTGGGGTGGGTGTGGGATGATTGCGGTGTTTTGTACCCCTGTTCTACTTGTACCCCGTAGGGTTGAGTTGTACTTTTGTGGGGGCTTTAGTTGTTTAGCGTTGTACAGTGGACTTGGACGGTACTAGTTGTGTAGTTATCGTGCTCTATGACGCTTGGGTGTTCTGTTTGTAGTACCTTACTTTGCTGCCTGTGTTGTAGTACCTTGCACTTTTTGTTGTGTTGGAGCTGTACTGTTCTGCTTTACTTTAGTCTGTACTTTATTGCCTGTGTTTCCTCGGCGTTTGCAGTGGCATGTGAATCATTCGGCGAACACATTAACGCTTGGTATCTTAATACCGCGGCTTGTCACGCTGATCCTTCCTTTTGGGTAGTGGGGCGTGACAGGTTTTGTGGTGATTCATGCAGGTCAGCGCACACTGCGATACGTGTAAAGGGTATACAAGTAAGGCTCCAATATTTTAGTACACGGTACTAATGCATTTGTTCTGTTTCTCACCTGCAGATGGAAGGTGGGAACGGGAATTTCGGCGGGACCGGAGCTTCTGACGGCGGGATTGGTCTAGCTGGCGATAGGCATTCTTCAGGTGACAGGACCTCAGAGTCGGCCCTGATGGCTAAGGTTCTGATGGGTATTTTAGAGCACCTGGGTCAGATGGAGGAGAGGGCAGCGGCACCGAAGCCGCCGAGCTATAAGGAGTTCAGGACGCTGCGTCCACGATATTTCTTGGGCATGGAGAGTAGCCTTCAGGTGGATGAGTGGCTAAGACATACGGAGGATGATCTGACGATGTGTCGGTTTCCCCGAGACGGTTAGGTGGAGTTGGTGAGACGCCAGTTGACCCATCAGGCCAGAGACTGGTGGGAGGTCCAGGAAAAGAGACTGAAGGGGAACATTGCTTGGGAGACCTTTCGGGAGTTGTTTAAGGCCAAGTTCCTTCCAGAGGCGGTGAAAGACGAGTTGAGACAGAGATTCGAGCACCTGACTCAGAGTAGGAGGACAGTGGATGAATACGATGCAGAGTTCTCACTCCTGATCAAGTATGCGCCAGAGCTTATAGCGACAGATGTCACCAGAGCTAGGCGCTTTTGCATGAGACTAGACGTAGAGTTTCCGACGGCCATGTCTACTCAGGAGTTGTTGACTCAGGAGGCTGTACTGCGGGCAGCCAGACAGCACGAGACCCACCTACAGAGTATGGAGAGGCCATCAGCGAGTGACAGACGACCGGCCACTCAGTAGAGGACCACCCCTGGCCCAGTTCAGCAGGTGACATTCAAGCGACCGGGGGCTCCCCCCTTGGCACAAAAGGGGCCTTCATGCTACAGATGCGGGAAGCCGGGGCATGTGCAGAGAGACTGCCGAGTTTCGAGTGCTAGGTGTTACACGTATGGAGAGCTGGGACATATCAGTAGATTTTGCCCACGGTCGGGTCACGCTCCAGTACCACCAGCATCGGCAGCAGTCTGGCCCGTACCGCAAAGACCTCTTCCACCACCGCCGCAGAGGCTTGCCCTTCCGGCATCGGCAGGACCGAGGCCGACTGCGCCGAGAGGACCCCCTCTACCTCCTCAGCAGCGACGAGGGTATCAGGGGCAGCTCCTCCGCCGAGGCGACAGCAGTATACTATGACCCCAGTAGGGACTTCGGAGGGTGCTAGTCGGGGGATCACTGGTATGAATCTTGCCCTTCTGCAGTCTATTTGATTTTAGCCCCAGTTGTTTTATTTAGCTAGTTAGCTGTGTTTTATTTCTGTGATACTTTAGGTATTGTTAGAGTAGCCTCCTACCCTGCCTTGTCTCTGTTTGACTCTGGAGCGTCACATTGTTTTCTGTCTAATAAGTTTGTGACACAGCACTCCATAGTAGTTGACACCTTTACTGCTAGTTGGAATGTTCACACTGGGAATGGGGTCATTTATAGTGTTTCTGGGATACAGAACTATCCAGTTGAGATCGGGGGGCGGGAGTTGTATACAGAATTTTTAGTGATTGAGTTGCTCGACTATGATGCAGTGTTTGGTATGGATTGGTTAGGAATGTTCCATGCTAATATAGAATGTAGAATGAGGAGGGTAGTTGACGTGTGTTTATAATTCATATATTCGCGCACGTCTTCTTTTGTGTTTTTCCGTTATTTTCCGCCGTCTCGTATCCGTTTTCTCGTATTTTCTTGTTTTCTTTCACTTCTCCGTGTTTTTGCGTGTTTGCAGGAGTTTGCCAGCATAGCGGACACATAACGAAGATATCATAAGTCCCCGTAGCAATGGGAGGAGTCACGCGTGATCCAGGGGTCAAACGACCAAGATTGCTATCTTTCAGCCCCCACCCGATCGGTTGGATACAGCCAACCGATCGGGTGATGCACGCGTGCACGACCCGGACAGCCGCTGAAGCAAGAGAGCATCAACCGACTGGGTTGGCGACTGGTTCAGCCCAACTGTCTTCTCGGGAAATTGAAGCTGAACTCCAATCGATCGGGTCGGTTCATCTGTAGCCGTTTCCCCCCAAGTCATGACCCAGAGAGCTCACCCGAAGGCCAGCCGACCGTGCCAAAACGTCACAACTTTCTGTCTTTTGGGTGACGTTTCCAACCGATCGGTTGATTTATCAACCGATCGGTTCACCCGGTGACCGCATGATCCAAACGACTAGCTGCTTCCGCCAACCGACCGTGTCGCCTGACCGGGTGAATTTTCTGAAGACCGCTGCCGAAGATCGCATCAGGTCACCCGATGGGTTGATACTTAAACCGATCGGGTGACGTCGTTTTCTATATATATGATCCTTAGGTTTTCAGAAACGAAGAGCTGTTTTTATTTTCTGTCTTTTCTCTATTGCGACGGCTGGAATTTTTTGGTTATTTGTAAGTGTTCAGATCTTTATGAAACTTTAATATATTGTTAATTGCATTGCTACTACTTCATTTCTATTGCCCGATTATGTTTTTAACAGTCGATTTTCATTTAGATCACTTTTTAGCTAAAATGTGTGAGTAGTTCCCTAATCTGGGATTTTGGTGGAAACCCATTCGTGGGTTCTCCCTAATGCGTCCATAGGACTAGGATATCGATAGGGAATATGAATCTATTGGTTACGCGGGGTGTTTTATTGTCATCGGCGGGAAAAAGACCGCCTTTTACCGTTGGGCCAAGGGGGAAAAACTTGGCTGTTGACTCCCTAGCCATAGCTCACGCCCTTAGCGTAGACATCGAATCCTAGCGCACGGGAGCGGTAGGATGAGATGTTGGGAGTTATCATTGCGAGCTTAGTGCTCCCGGAGTCGGTCAGTGTTAATGGACATGGGAATGCCCACTGACCGAACCCGGGTAGTCCGGCGTATCATCCTGGGCACCGACCGGAATATCGGGCCCATGGGACGCTGGTATCACTCTTAGAGGCAGCGTCTCACCACTAAACCCTAATTCCGATCGTTATCCTATCCGCCGGTCGTAATAGCGAGAACACATGATAGGGTGGAAACCGAAGTCCCATGTTTCCCTTTATATTGTTTAACCCTGTATTTACATTCTGTGACAACCCATCCATCGAATCGGGCTACCTCACCCATAGGGTGAATTCGGTCCCTCCTGACACAAGCACAACCACGCCTCCCTGTGTTCGACCCCCAAGCCACACTACAACACCGTGCGCTTGCGGTTATAAATATTTAAATCTCGCACCCCCTATCATATTGCACACCTTGCACTTGCATGATCACACAAGCTCGTGAGACGGGGGGGGGGGGACCCCAAGCTTTATGGCGCCGTTGCCGGGGAGGCAACGTGCTTGTTTATTTTAGGACCTTATGAACCCTTGAGTCTAGCTCACATCTCTATCTCGTGATAATTTTCGCATTCTTCTTTTTCATTTTTATTTTTCTTATACTTATTTTCTATTTTTATCTGTTCCTTTCCCCACTTTTGCTTCACGGGTGTTTGTTGCTTTTAATGCGCAGGAACACAAGGAGTCTTGACGACTTGATTCCTGTTGATCCTGAGATAAACGCCACCGTAAGGCGTCTGGCCGCAGAGAAGAGAAGAAGAGAAAAGTCTGAAGCCATGGGGGAGAATACCCCACCACATAAGTCCCTGCTGGAGTACTAGATGCCATCCATCGAGTCCACCTCCGCCATCTGACCTCCTGCTATTACGGCACAGAGCTTCGAGCTCAAGCCGTCCTTAGTGACGTGGATCCAGCAGGATCAATTCTCTGGGGCACCCATGGAGAGCCCTATCGAACATCTGGACTCCTTCCTAGAGAAGTGTGACATGTTCTGGATAAATGGTGTCACAGCTGAAGCAATCTGTCTGAAGCTATTCTCCTTCTCTCTGCGGGATAAGGCCAAGCAGTGGCTAAGGGGAAGGACCCGAACACTTTCAACACTTGGGAGAAGCTTTCGAATGCGTTCTTGACGAAGTTCTTTTCTCCGGGGAAGACCATGAAGCTGAGGAGTGAGATCTCCTCCTTCTCCTAAGCCAGCCACGAGTCCCTGCATGAAGCTTGGACGAGATACAAAGAAATGCAGCGGAGATGCCCTCATCACGAGCTTTCGAAGTGGCAGATAATTAATCTGTTCTATAATGGATTGAGGGACGACTTGAAGTCCTCGATGGATGCGGCGGCTGAAGGGTCCTTTATGTCTAAGAGTGAAGAAGATGCCGGACAAATTCTTGAAAACATGGCATCGAACAATGAGCGGTGGTGTGACGAGAGAGCCATGCCTAGATCTAGGGGTATCCATAGGGTCGAGGACGTCGACAAATTATCCAGCAAGTTTGACTTGCTGTCGACCCAGATCTCAGCGCTGATGGTAGGAGCCGGTGGTGCCGGTTCACAACAAATTGCGGCGGTGGAAGCAGAAGTCATGGGGGACTTCGAGGGTGGTGACATCTCACCAGTCACCACCGTTGGACCAAGCGAGCGCACTATTCTACAATTCTACGGAAAATGCGCTGTATCCACCACGGACTAGCTCCAATCCGGCCTACTCTCCAAATAACCGGAATCACCCCAATCTTAGCTACCGGGCGCCTTATCAGCAACCACAACCACAAGTATATCAGCCGCCTAGGCAACAGCAGCAACAGTTTCAGTAGCAACAGCCCCCACAATCATATCCGCAGTATCCACCAAGGAACCAGCAGCCCATGCAGCAGCAGCAGCAGCAGCCGTACGGCCAGCAGCGTGCTATCTCCCCGGTTGAGTCCCTCTTGACTCAGCACATCTCAAACCAGGAGAAGATAAATTTTAAGCTGGAAATGGGGCAGAGGGCTCTCACTGACCAAGTGACCCAGTTGGGGTTACAGGTGGCGAACCTTCAAAGGTCGCAAAATCTATTGCCGCCACAACCGGAAGTGAACCCGAGGGGAGCGAACCAGACTTTGGCACTCACGCACGAGCATACGAATGTGTCCGCTATCGTCTTGAGAAGCGGAACACAATCCCCTCAAGAGTGTCCGCTAAGGAACTGGAAGCACCGTTGGTCGTAGAGCGACCAATTGAAAAAGCCAATGACAACGGTGCTTCGTCGCCAAAGACTACGACTCCAGAGGGAGTCCCTAAAGGGGAGAAGAAGAAGGACGAGGAAGGGAGCCCCAAAGTATTCAAGCCCGTTGTGCCTTTTCCACAACGACTTGCCCAAGCAAAGATAGACGAAAAGTACGGCAAATTCTTTGCCATGGTCAAGGATCTGAGCTTGCAAATCCCCTTCCTCGAAGCTATTGAGACAATTCCCTCCTACGCAAAATTTTTAAGGATTTGTTGACAAGAGGGTCCAGGAAGGAGAAGGTAGTTCTCACGGTGGAGTGTAGTGCTCTCATTCAGAGAGCGAATCCGCCCAAGCTAAAAGATCTGGGAAGTTTCTCCATCCCTTGTTCGATTGGGGAAGTGAAAATCCATAGGGAGCTCGTGGATTTAGGAGCGAGCATCAGTTTAATGCCCCTATCGCTATACAGGAGGATAGGGATGAGAGACTTGGAGCCCACGAGTATGACACTTCAATTAGCTGATAGATCGGTTAAATACCCGGTGGGAATAGTAGACGACCTACCTGTTGATGTCAGTGTAGTGCAAGTGCCGGTGGACTTCGTGGTGATGGACATGCCCGAAGACATGTTCGACGACGGAAGGACGCGCAAGTGCACGCCTTCCACTCCCAACCGTAGGAGTGTCAATGCAATAAAAATAACCGGTGAGTACCGGGTCGGATCACAGGGACAAGTCGTTCTATATTCACAAGTTTGATCGATAACGAAAAATAAAGTGTGATTCAACCACCTCAACTAATGATGGATGGAAGTGGGAAAAGTGTGGTGAAATCAAAATTCTATCCTAAGTGGCTAGGGTTAGAGGACCAAATGAGGATTTAGGGTAGCAAGGCGAGAGTGCATGGGTTGTGGGTTCACTAGGATTGGTGTTAATTAAGCTCTAATTACCCGCATATAACTCAATTGATTATCCAGCTAAGGACACTCAATCGGAGAATTTAGCATTCAAAAACACAATAATTAGAAATAGGGATGGATGTATTATCATGGCACTAATCAAATTAGGAACATGGTGTCTTCTCAAATTGTGCCATCTCGGGACTTAACCAATGAAATTGCCCTAACAATACATCCAACATCAACAATGAAATTGTGCAAGAGGCAATTAGAACTAAAATTAACAACCCAACATAATGAATCACAACCCACACCAATCACACTACTCAATCATACCAAATAAGATGGAATTCATTGACAAATTCATCCAATGTTCAATACAAAATAGAAATGCAAAAATTACACAAAAAGATAGGGAAGAGATCGCCAATCTCTCAAGAAATGAGATTCCCTCTCCCTTGGGCACTCCCTCCAAGCTCCTCCATCATCAATGGCCTCCTCCCCCTCTAAGCACTCTCAAAACCCTAAAAAAAGAACCAAAAACAGCAGCCCAACTCGAAAAAACGAAGCTGCCCCTGTAAAATTTCGCAATGCCGCATTAAACCCCGTTTTGGGCTAGCGGGTCGGGTTTACGGCTCCCCGACCCGCCCAATTGGGCCGCCCGCAAGTCATGATTCGGGGCACCCGCTCTGCGCGTGCCCCCGCCCCTGTACGGCAAAACGCGCGCGCGTTTTGCCGTTTTCATTTTTTTTTATTTAATGATGCGCGCGCTGCAGCTCTCTGGGCCGGCCAAGCGGGCCGACCCAGAAATCTATTTTTTAATGTTTTTTAAATTAAAAACACAGCAACAACGCGGGCCGGCCCGTCTACACGGGCTTTTCTTTTTTTTATATTTTTTTTGGTTTTCTGTTTATAAATTCCAGAAATGCTCTATAGGCTCCAAAAATTCTCCAAAAATAGCTAAAAATCCCAGGAAAATTCCAGAAAATTCTGGAAAATCCCCAAGACTTGCAGGAGTTCCTGAAAAATAAGAGAAGCAAAAATTAGTTCATAAAAATCACATTTTATGTATAAAAAGAGATTAGGCGTTAATAATCCAAGATATCACGAAAACACACGTATCAACGCCAAATTTAACACTATATATATATATATATATATATATATATATATATATATATATATATATAACATGCCCAGAAATGGGGGGAAAATATGCAATTTATATCCCGAATCACAACCCCCAACTAGCCTTTTGCTAGTCCCTAGCAAAATATGCGATAAATTCGGATTAAATTGAAAAACATGCACCAAACTCAAGATATCCTCATCGCCCACCCCAAAATAGTATTTCCACTTGATTCCAAAGCCAATATACCCAATATATGAAAGTAAATAACAAATGACACACTCTTCAATCCAATTCCAAGAAAAGTAAGGAAATAAGCACCGTATCACATATATCGGGAAATATCACGATGTCATGGTTTCTAACTTTCATGGAAATGACCAAAACAAAAAAAATTTCCTCTAAGTTGTGGTAGATGAGATTGCATCAGTCATGTTGCTTATTCTTTCATTATTCATTCATTTTTTTCTTTTCTTTTCTCTCTTTTTCTTTTTTTCTTTTTTGATGTTTATGTTTTGCATTCACGCGATAACGCCATAAATGCAAACACGGCCACCAATGCCTACACGCAATAACGCTATATAGGCAAAGGGATGGAATGATCCCCTAAATCTCATTTTTGGCTTCCTCCTCAATGTTTTGTGGGGCACCGGCTACTCAATTTGATTAGAAAGAAACATTCACTTATACTAACTTTCTTTCTCATCCCTAACACGAGTTATCAACTCATCCACCCACTCCTAAGAGGAAAACAAAGCATACACAATTGGCCACTCCCAATCCAATTAAAAACTACACCATTCATCCCAACTCATGCAATCACTTACACCAAACTTTTCCCAAATTATTTCAAAGAGATATCACGACGTATAAAATAGATTCATACATGGCATATTAGCATTTGACTCCAAATTGGAAAAGAAATGAAACATGCCAATCCAACATCAAGAAATCGATACCAAAATAATAATCCGAAAAATTGCATGACATGGAAGCATGTAGGGACTAAACAAAGAGCTAGCGGCATATGAACAAGGAGGCCAAAATATGATATGCAATGAAAATCATGGGATGAGGCGAAACATGGAGGGATCTCAAAAAAAATTTAGCCAAAATCCTAACAATCCTAAAGATTCTAACACTCTCCCCCAACTTAAAATAAGCATTGTCCTCAATGTTGGAAGAGTATAGATCTCACAAAAGATCCTAGAAAAGAAAAAAATACGGAAGCAAACATGCAAAAGCAAACTAACTAAATTTTTATTTATTTACACTACTTAAAGGAAAGAATACACCTTAGCAAAAGGCAGATCTCGGATGTATAACGGCGGTGGCAACTGCTCGATCATATCCTTACGCTCCTCCGCGAGCGTCCTTGGAGCTAGGCCTCCACCGGCCTCCTTGGATTCCAGCAATGCAACTCCTAGCGTCCCCTTTTGATAATATGTGGTATGTGGGAGACGAGCTGCATCAATCCAAGCCATGTCCTCATGCCCTGCAAAAGCATTCCAAAACGGGTCGTCAAAACAAATAAACGAATGTAAATGCAATGGACGACAATCCGAAGCAAATGTATATGGAAGTGAAAATTTGACTTTAGAAATGCAAGGCATGAGATGGTGGAAACTTCCCTGAAATGTGGTGCTAGGTGTGGATTGATACGCTGCCTCAGGAGGTGGTGGAAGTGGCTGCAGAGAGAAAAATGGAGTAGGAGGGAGCTCGGGCTCAATATATACCATGTCGTAATCCCTGTCGCTATCCTCTTCATCGACATCAATATCAACTATCTCTGCGGCACTCCCCACAAATGGTAAATGCTCCTGACATATCTCCTCGATGACTGGCAAGTGCGCATCCTGAGGCAAGGGAAGTGACATCAGTGATGGGACTGGAGGTAGACTCGTCTCGGGCAAATCCAAGCACGCATCATCCTCGCCATCCCAGAAATAGTCCTTCTCAGTCGTCCTCCCAAAGTACTCAACCGCCTCGACCTGTGAAGCTAACTCTGAAGTGGATTGTGGCTCAGGCCCCATGGTGTCCTCGATCTGCTCTCGGCCATCATGCACATCCGCTTCATCCTCAACCTCAAAGTGAAAATGCATGATGTCACTATCGTGGTCGACACGCACTCCATCATCGATCTCCTCCGACTCCTCAATATATAATCTGTCAATATCCTCTACCTGGCTCTCATGCAACCCATCCTCCTGCTCTGCTCTATATCCCATGGGGTCGTAAGAAAAAGAGCCCAAAGGTGGCTCCTCAAGCTGACACTGGACCTGCTGCTCTGCATCCTGAAGTGGAAACTGGGACTGGACATCATCCTCATATCCAAGTGTCAGCTCTCCAGATGGCGCAGTCTGCTCCCACTCTACAAGGTCCCTCAGGTAACACCATGAATCCTCGGTCGAATCATCAAAGAACTCTCCACCGCAGCTCATCTGCACAAAATCTCGCCCAGATGGCGATAATCCCGTATAAAATATCTGCAGGAGATGATTCTCGTGGAAACTCTGGTGTGGGCACGCAAGCACCAAATCAGTGAACCTCTGCCAAGCCTGATGGTAGGCCTCCCCATCAGCCTGGGTAAAGTTCGCTATGTACTGCTCCATGGCCTGTCGCCTCTGTACCTGCTCCAAAAAGATAGGCAAAAACACTCGGAGAAATTCAGCCTGAAATGACAACCAAGTAAAATGTGAGTCGAGATACAATGAATCAAACCAAAGTCTAGCATCATCTTGTAACGAAGAGGGAAAAAATCTGAAGTATATGCAATCATCGCTAATGTTCCCACCAAGACATGCATACATCCAATCTTCGAAATTTTTAATATGTAACTGAGGGTTCTCCCACTCCGTACCATGAAAGTATGGCGGAAGTGGGATATCCTCCAAACCAAAGTCCGAAAAATCTGAAGATGATGCCATGTTGTTGTAAAATTTTTTTCAAAGAAAATGAAAATAAACAACCAAAAGACTCAATAAGTGGAAAATAAATAAATTGTAAAGGCACACACTAGAGATAGAAGTATCACACTAAATATTTCAAAATCAATCAAAAAATGCTAATAACAGAAACCGTTGTCACCGGCAACGGCGCCAATTGGTTGACGACGGAAGGACGCGCAAGTGCACGCCTTCCACTCCCAAGCGTAGGAGTGTCAATGCAATAAAAATAACCGGTGAGTACCGGGTCGGATCACAGGGACAAGTCGTTCTATATTCACAAGTTTGATCGATAACGAAAAATAAATTGTGATTCAACCACCTCAACTAATGATGGATGGAAGTGGGGAAAGTGCGGTGAAATCAAAATTCTATCCTAAGTGGCTAGGGTTAGAGGACCAAATGAGGATTTAGGGTAGCAAGGCGAGAGAGCATGGGTTGTGGGTTCACTAGGATTGGTGTTAATTAAGCTCTAATTACCCGCATATAACTCAATTGATTATCCGGCTAAGGACACTCAATCGGAGAATTTAGCATTCAAAAACACAATAATTAGCAATAGGGATGGATGTATTATCATGGCACTAATCAAATTAGGAACATGATGTCTTCTCAAATTGTGCCATCTCGGGACTTAACCAATGAAATTGCCCTAACAATACATCCAACATCAACAATGAAATTGTGCAAGAGGCAATTAGAACTAAAATTAACAACCCAACATAATGAATCACAACCCACACCAATCACACTACTCAATCATACCAAATAAGATGGAATTCATTGACAAATTCATCCAATGTTCAATACAAAATAGAAATGCAAAAATTACACAAAAAGATAGGAAAGAGATCACCAATCTCTCAAGAAATGAGCTTCCCTCTCCCTTGGGCACTCCCTCCAAGCTCCTCCATCATCAATGGCCTCCTCCCCCTCTAAGCACTCTCAAAACCCTAAAAAAAGAACCAAAAACAGCAGCCCAACTCGAAAAAATGAAGCTGCCCCTGTAAAATTTTGCAATGCCGCATTAAATCCCGTTTTTGGGCTAGCGGGTCAGGTTTACGGCTCCCCGACCCGCCCAATTGGGTCGCCCGCAAGTCATGATTCGGTGGCACGCGCTCTGCGCGTGGCCCCGCCCCTGTACGGCAAAACGCGCGCGCGTTTTGCCGTTTTCATTTTTTTTTATTTAATGATGCGCGCGCTGCAGCTCTATGGGCCGGCCAAGCGGGCCGGCCCAGAAATCTATTTTTTTAATGTTTTTTTAATTAAAAACACAGCAGCAACACGGGCCGGTCAGCGGGCCGGCCCGCCTACACGTGCTTTTCTTTTTTTATATTTTTTGGTTTTCTGTTTATAAATTCCAGAAATGCTCTATAGGCTCCAAAAATTCTCCAAAAATAGCTAAAAATCCCAGAAAATTTCCAGAAAATTTCGGAAAATCCCCAAGACTTTCAGGAGTTCCTGAAAAATAAGATAAGCAAAAATTAGTTCATAAAAATCACATTTTATGTATAAAAAGAGATTAGGCGTTAATAATCTAAGATATCACGAAAACACACGTATCAACGCCAAATTTAACACAATATATACATAAAATGCCCAGAAATGGGGGGGGGGGAATATGCAATTTATATCCCGAATCAAAACACCCACACACCTATCATCCTTGGACGGCCCTTTATGGCCACCACCGGCGTGCTAATAGACGTGAAGAAAGGGAAGCTTTCCTTTAAAGTTGGCAACGAAAAGGTCGAGTTCGACTTAGGGTTATTGTAACGACTGGTTTTCATGTATCTAGATTATTTAAATTATATATATGTTTTGGTGGATTTTCTCCTTATGCGTGGTTTTCGTCTTCGTCGCTTTCACTTTCGATCGTTTCGTCGTGATTTTCTAGCTTCTTCCTTAGAATCATTGGTCTTGGAGTAAGTCATTCGTGACGGGCTTCATATCGGTCATATCTTATTGTTAGATCAAGCCTAGGAGTCTTAAGAATCGATCCCGGAGCTTCACGCCCCATTTCGGAACTTTCTGTGCACGTTAGCCGGTACAAGAAGGGGAATCGACCGACTAGATGACGATTTAGTCGGTCGACAAACCTTCATGGACCGACTAGTGGGCTTGATAAATTATTCAGGAGTTACTGTTTATCGTTAGTCGGTCTAAGAACATTTGTCGACCGACTAGGTTGCAAACTAGTCGGTCAGCAATCGTTCTTTAACCGACTAGCTCTAAGATCATTTTTGATACCCAGTACTATTCATTCTTAGTCGGTCTAAGAACGTTCGTCGACCGACTAGATGAGAAACTAGTCGGTCAGTAGTTATTCTTTGACCGACTAAATCTAAATCCTATTTTTTGTCAGGAGTTACTGTTTACACTTAGTCGGTCTGCGTTGGTCAACCGACCGACTAGTTCCCAAACTAGTCGGTCAGAGGTTGCTCTTTGACCGACTAATCAGTGTCGAAACCCTAATTTCTGGGCAGCCGCCAGCTCTTCCTATTTAAACCCCCCAAACGTTTTTCTTTTCTTCTTTCATTTCTCCTGAGCCTCCTTCTTTCCCAAATCATCATCCATCTTCCCCTAGCCTTCCTCCTTCATCAAGAGCCCTTCCCCCTCTCCATTTTGGCCGGCCATCACCTCTAGGTCGCCGGAAAACCCCCAAAAATCCCCAAAACCCCATTTCTCCAGATTTTCTCCCCATTTCCAGATCTGAACCCTAGGTTTCCCCGGATCGTTTCTTCCGTCGCCGTGCTTGCTCGGCATCGTTCTTCCGCTAACGATTCGGTAATAACTCGATTCTATAATATTCTCATAACCCTTTTGTGTTTTTGTGAAACCCTAATAAAACTAGGTTGGATGTTGTTCTAATATTGTTTTGCCATGGCAGCGATCTCATCTCCGTAGTTAGCATTTGTGTGACGGCCTCGTTGATCGTCATCCTCGGTGCTAGGCAAGTGAAACTTGCCATTTAGGGTTTTGGGCCATGTCTTAGGCCATTTGCTTGTGTAGGCGTAAAAGAGACTAGGCGACGAAATGATACTCGCCTAGGCTCAATTTCAGGAATTAGCTTGACAACGAAGTTAGATCCGTCATTTATCATGTTGCATAACTACCATGTCACGTTTAATTTTAATTAACGGTACGCGAATTAATTGTCATCCATGCTATCCATGTTGAATGTAGCATTCGTAGCACACGCTACAATACTTGTGTTTCCTGGCTCATGTTCCAGAAGCGGGCCACGTGAGTTGGTTGATAGCCAATGCCCGATCTACTTGTTTCCGGCTAGGCACCTGCGTTGTAGGCATAACCCTATGCCATACGTGTTAAATACACTTCCTGGCTCGTGATCCAGAAGCGAGCATTCCGTGTTCGGGGGTAATGCCCTGGCTCGATACACGTGGAGGGGTAGGGATAAGCGGTCACCTGAGCTTACGAGTTGGCCCAATCAGCCACTCTAGCAAGCAGACGAAATCTCTGTGCATGACTTGTTTACTTGACGTGAACCACTTGACTTGTACTTGTCCGTGTTTTACTTGTAAAACTCGTTATCCATGACATACTTGCTACTTGTGCTTCCCTTTACTTGTCACTTCCATACTATACTTGCCATGTCATGCATCATACTATAACTGCTAGGTTGTTAGTGTACCTTCCTTTCAGTTTCCTTGCCCAAGTCTTTTTGACTTGCTGACATGTGCCCCTTTACTCTTTTGGGTGACACATGTTAGATCCCGAGCCTGAGTGTGCTGCGGAGGACGTGGTGTTTGCTGACGCTGAGTCAGAGCCCGTGTTCGTTGAGGAGTACGAGGACACGGGCGATTAGTCTTAGAGGCTGTTTGTGTTCTTCGTGTTAGACTGCTTTTTTGTTGTCGGTGCATGGCACCAATACTCTGTTTATGTTTGTCCTTTGTTGGCCTTGTTCTGGGCCTTTAGACTCTTTCTTTTAGCCTGGTGGCTTTTCTGGATGTTGAACTAAATTTTAATGTTGGACAATGCTGAGATTTGAGATTTTATTTCTGTCTCTCTCTTGTGTTATTATTGTTGTTCCGTTTGTGGTTACATGGACCTGCTTATATTTTATTGACGCTTATCGGGTTTGGGGCTTCACAGCTCCACTCTGTGCGGACCTTTTCACGTCTCGTCTCCATTTTAGGGAAGCGGGGCGTGACAGGTTTTGTTGGTGGCCCATGCAGGTCTGTCTATAACTACGAATTGTCGAAATAGCGATAATAATATTAGAATGTCCAATAAACTAAGTTCGACATCCGAGTCATAAGCTATGAGTCTAATTGTTTCGTTTTCTGTGTCATTAGATGGCAGGAAGGCGATTCACCCAGGTGGAGGTAGTGGTGCGCCCCCTCATGACGAGGAGCCTGAGCGGGAACCCACCAATGGGGAGATGATGCGGATGATGCTTCAGATGATACAGGTGCAGCAGGGCGTGCTCCTGCAAGTCCAGAATGCTCCAGTCGTTCGGGGTTCTCGGGCAATTCAGGATGCCCCTCGCTCTGAGTCGGGAGCGAAGCAATTTCGGGAGCTGGGTCCCGCTTATTTTGATGGGTCTGAGGGTCCTCTGGTTGCCGATGAGTGGATTCGGAACATTGAGGATAATTTGAAGATGGCGAAGATCAGCCCGGCTGGATGGGTTGATCTGGCGAAGAGGCAACTCAAGGATAACGCTCAGAACTGGTGGGATGTGGAAGAGAAGATTTTGGTGGAGCCGATAGCTTGGGCTACCTTTAAGTCCAGGTTTGATGAGGAGTTCTTTCCGAAGGCTGCTAGGAAGGAGATGTTGCAGCGCTTTATTGATCTGAAGCAAGGGAGCTTGACGGTGGACCTGTACCACCAAGAGTTCACTAGGCTGAGTCGGTTCACGTCGAAGATGGTGCAGGATGCTGATGAGAGGGCTCAGAGGTTCCTGCAGGGACTTGCTTTGGAGCTTCAGAGTTTTGTGTCTTCCTCTGATCTAGACTCTTATCAGAAGGTTCTGGTGGCTGCGAGGAGGCAGGAGCTGAACCTGAGCCAGAGGAGAGGACATGTTGCTGGAGCTGGGAAGAGGCCTATGGAGCAGGCCAGAGCGGTGGTTAGGCCTGGTTTCAAGCCTAATCATCCGGTGCAGTTCAAGAGGCCAGGAGGGCCTATTCAGAAGACTTGCCATTTCTGCGGCAGGACCGGGCATGTCAAGGATCAGTGTAAGAGATTTCTGGGGCAGTGTGTTGTCTTTGGAGATCCTACCCATACCATGAAGGATTGTCCAAGGTCGAAGCAGCCTTGGAAGGCACCTGTTGCAGCACATCCGTTGCAGCAAAGGGCGTCTGTTCCTGCTGGATGTGGAGCAGCTCTTGTTCCACAGAGGCAGGCTTTCCAGCAGGCTTTTCCGCTGAGGCGACAGGCTTTTCTGATGACAGCTATGGAGAACGGGGCTGTGGATGAGGTTATCACAGGTAATCCTCAACCTAGCTGTTCCTTTCTTACTTGGCTTTGTTTGTTAGATTATGTTGTTTGCTTGAATATGATTGTTTGCTAGACTAGGGCTTGATTGTTAGACTGTTTGTAGGTGTGATTTTGGTGTGCACGTTTCCTGCATGAGTCCTCTTTGACTCAGGTGCATCGATGTGCATTATTTCTCGGAGCTTCGTGGAGAATCATTCCTTGTCGACGTCCCCTCTTCCCAAGAGTTGGAATATCGTCACAGGAAATGGCGTGGTCTCGGTGCATCTTGGTTGCAATTTTTGCTCATTGGTGGTCTGTGGACATGAGCTTTACGCTGATTTCATTGTCCACGACATCATCAACTATGATGCGGTCCTTGGGATGGATTGGCTTGCGAGCTTCTATGCTACGATCGATTGTCGGGGAAAGAAGGCGGTGTTCGAGATTCTCGGACATCCGGTATTTGAGTTTGGCCGAGGTAGCAGTTCGCTTGGCCCTGTCAGATTTCGGGCCAGACCGGTGGAGGTTGTGGCTATGCAGATGGAGCTGGAGAGGCCAGCGGTAGTGCATGACTTTGATGACATCTTCCCCGAGGAGATGTCTGGTTTGCCACCTGATCGAGCTCTGGAATTTTCTATTGATCTTGTTCTGGGAGCGCAGCCGATTTCGAAGGCGCCATATCGTATGGCACCCGCTGAGTTGGAGGAATTACGGAAGCAGCTGGATGAGCTTATGCAGAAGGGTTATATCAACCCTAGTGTGCCTCCGTGGGGAGCACCGGTGCTGCTGGTGAAGAAGAAGGATGGTTCGCGTCGCATGTGCGTGGACTATCGGGAGCTAAATGCGGTAACCATCAAGAATAAATACCCGTTGCCTCGCATCGATGATATTTTTGATCAGCTTGGAGGATCGAGGGTGTTTTCTAAATTGGATTTGAGGAGTGGTTATCATCAGCTGAAGGTGAAGAAGGAAGATGTTCCAAAAACAGCGTTCAGGACGAAGTATGGACACTACGAGTTTGTGGTTATGCCTTTCGGTGTAACCAATGCACCCGCAGTCTTCATGAATCTGATGAATCTGATCTTCTACGACTTTTTGGATAAGTTTGTCGTTATCTTTATTGACGACATTCTGATCTATTCAAAGTCAGAGGAGGAGCATGCATCGCACTTGAGGACGGTGTTGGAGATTTTGAGGAAGCATCTGTTGTATGCTAAGTTTTCGAAGTACGAGTTTTGGCTGGACAGAGTTGCTTTTCTTGGGCATGTGGTGACTGGAGATGGTATTTCAGTGGATCCCGAGAAGATCAGGGCCATCAGAGGGTGGCCCGTTCCGCAGTCAGCATCTGAGATCCGGAGTTTCCTTGGGCTTGCTGGTTACTATCGGCGCTTCATTAAGGACTTTTCCCATGTCACCGAGCCGATGACCAGATTGACGCGGAAAGATGTACCTTTTGTTTGGTCGGGTGATTGTGAGAATGCTTTTGGTGTTCTGAGGGAGAGACTGACGACTGCCCCTGTTCTTGCTGTACCTGATCGCAGTGGAGGATTCGAGATCTTTTGTGATGCTTCTGGCAAGGGTCTCGGTTGTGTTTTGCATCAGCATGGACATGTAGTGGCTTATGCATCTCATCAGCTCAAGACTCATGAGAAGAATTACCCGACTCACGATTTGGAGTTGGCTGCTGTTGTGTTCGCTCTTAAGATTTGGAGGCACTTCTTGCTGAGTGAGAAAGTGAAGATCTTCACCGATCACAAAAGCTTGAAGTATATTTTTACTCAGAAGGAGCTCAACATGCAACAGCGTCGATGGTTGGAGCTCATGGCGGATTATGAGATTGATTTGAAGTATCACCCTGGCAAGGTGAATGTGGTTCCTGATGCGCTGAGTAGGCTTCCAGCGGTGATGATTTTGACCTCGCAGTGGAGATTGCAGCAGGATTTTTGCGAGTCTGGTGTGGAGATTGTTCTTCCTGGGGAGGCTTCTTTGTGGATGTGTATGCAGATACAGTCGACGATCGTGGATCGGATCAAGGCTGGCCAGGCTGAGGATCCGAAGCTGGTGAAGATTCGGGAGCAGGTGGAAGCCAGTCTGCGGACTGACTTTTTGATTCATGAGGATGGCTCGCTGAGGTTTGGAGCCAGGTTGTGTGTGCCAGCTGGGGATATTAGAGAGGAGTTGATGGTGGAGGCACACAGTTCGCCGTATTCTGTGCATCCTGGTGGGACCAAGATGTACAAGGATCTTCGTCTGAACTATTGGTGGCATGGTATGAAGAGGAGCGTGGCTCGGAGTGTAGCCAAGTGCTTTGTTTGCCAGCAGGTAAAGGCGGAGCATCAGCGTACGGCTGGGTTGCTGCAACCGCTTCCGATTCCGGAGTGGAAGTGGCAACACATCACTATGGATTTTTTGACTGGACTACCTCGGAGTCCGAAGCAGAATGACGTGATTTGGGTGATCGTGGATCGATTGACCAAATCTGCGCACTTCATTCCATTTCAAGTAGGACAGTCCACTGAGGCGCTAGCAAGGAGATACTTGGAGGTAAATTCTTTTACTCTCCGTTTCTATTTCCTTTTCCTAGTTTGGATAGTGATGTAACGTGAATCGTGCAGGAGATCGTACGACTTCACGGAGTCCCTGTGAGTATCGTGTCGGACAGAGACACGAGGTTCACATCTCAGTTCTGACAGAGTTTGCAGAAGAGTTTGGGTACGCGTCTGAGTTTTAGCACGGCGTACCATCCGCAGATAGATGGCCAGTTCGAGAGGACGATTCAGATCATGGAAGACATGCTGAGAGCGTGCATGTTGGATTTCAAGGGTTTGTGGGAGGACCATCTATATCTGGTAGAGTTTTCCTACAATAACAGCTTCCAGGCGAGTATTGGCATGGCGCCTTTTACCGCGCTTTATGGGAGGAAATGTCGATCGCCATTGAGTTGGGATGACATTGGTGATCGGGAGCTGTTGGGACCTGAGATGATTGTGGAGGCTGTGGATGTTGTCAGGAACATTCGGGAGAGGTTGAGGATTGCTCAGGACCGTTTTAAGCATTGGGCGGATGCTAAACGCCGTCCTTTGGAGTTTCAGTCGGGCGACCATGTGTTCTTGAAGATTTCCCAAATCGTGGTGTGATTCGCTTTGGGAAGCGAGGGAAGTTGAGCCCGCGATACATTGGACCGTTTGACATTCTGGAGAAGATTGGCGAGGTAGCCTACCGCTTGGCCTTGCTGCCGTCTTTGGAGGGAGTTCACAATGTTTTCCATGTGTCGCAGCTTCGTCGATACATTAGCGACCCATCTCATACTGTGGATTTCTCGGAGATTACCGTTCGCCCTGATATGACGTATGACCAGCAGCCAGTGCAGATTCTGGACTGGCGTCAGAAGTCGCTCCGGAACAATGTTGTCAATTTTGTGAGGGTGATGTGGCGACACGGCTCGCCAGGAGAGTCTACTTGGAGAATGAGGATGAGATGTGAGAGCGTTTCCCACTTTTGTTTCCGGACACGTGGGTGTTTGGAAATTCTGAGGACGGAATTTTTCTTAAGTTGGGGAGGATGTAACGACTGGTTTTCATGTATCTAGATTATTTAAATTATATATATGTTTTGGTGGATTTTCTCCTTATGCGTGGTTTTCGTCTACGTCGCTTTCACTTTCGATCGTTTCGTCGTGATTTTCTAGCTTCTTCCTTAGAATCGTTGGTCTTGGAGTAAGTCATTCGTGACGGGCTTCATATCGGTCATATCTTATTGTTAGATCAAGCCTAGGAGTCTTAGGAATCGATCCCGGAGCTTCGCGCCCCATTTCGGAACTTTCTGTGCACGTTAGCCGGTACAAGAAGGGGAATCGACCGACTAGATGACGATTTAGTCGGTTGGCAAACCTTCATGGACCGACTAGTGGGCTTGATAAATTATTCAGGAGTTACTGTTTATCGTTAGTCGGTCTAAGAACATTTGTCGACTGACTAGGTTGCAAACTAGTCGGTCAGCAATCGTTCTTTAACCGACTAGCTCTAAGATCATTTTTGATACCCAGTACTATTTATTCTTAGTCGGTCTAAGAACGTTCGTCGACCGACTAGATGAGAAACTAGTCGGTCAGTAGTTGTTCTTTGACCGACTAAATCTAAATCCTATTTTTGTGAGGAGTTACTGTTTACACTTAGTCGGTCTGCGTTGGTCAACCGACCGACTAGTTCCCAAACTAGTCGGTCAGAGGGTGCTCTTTGACCGACTAATCAGTGTCGAAACCCTAATTTCTGGGCAGCCTCCAGCTCTTCCTATTTAAACCCCCCAAACGTTTTTCTTTTCTTCTTTCATTTCTCCTGAGCCTCCTTCTTCCCCAAATCATCATCCATCTTCCCCTAGCCTTCCTCCTTCATCAAGAGCCCTTCCCCCTCTTCATTTTGGCCGGCCATCACCTCTAGGTCGCCGGAAAACCCCCAAAAATCCCCAAAACCCCATTTCTCTAGATTTTCTCCCCATTTCCAGATCTGAACCCTAGGTTTCCCCGGATCGTTTCTTCCGTCGCCGTGCTTGCTCGGCATCGTTCTTCCGCTAACGATTCGGTAATAACTCGATTCTATAATATTCTCATAACCCTTTTGTGTTTTTGTGAAACCCTAATAAAACTAGGTTGGATGTTGTTCTAATATTGTTTTGCCATGGCAGCGATCTCATCTCCGTAGTTAGCATTTGTGTGACGGCCTCGTTGATCGTCATCCTCGGTGCTAGGCAAGTGAAACTTGCCATTTAGGGTTTTGGGCCATGTCTTAGGCCATTTGCTTGTGTAGGCGTAAAAGAGACTAGGCGACGAAATGATACTCGCCTAGGCTCAATTTCAGGAATTAGCTTGACAACGAAGTTAGATCCGTCATTTATCATGTTGCATAACTACCCTGTCACGTTTAATTTTAATTAACGGTACGCGAATTAATTGTCATCCATGCTATCCATGTTGAATGTAGCATTCGTAGCACACGCTAAAATACTTGTGTTTCCTGGCTCGTGTTTCAGAAGCGGGCCACGTGAGTTGGTTGATAGCCAATGCCCGATCTATTTGTTTCCGGCTAGGCACCTGCGTTGCAGGCATAACCCTACGCCATACGTGTTAAATACACTTCCTGGCTCGTGATCCAGAAGCGAGCATTCCGTGTTCGGGGGTAATGCCCTGGCTCGATACACATGGAGGGGTAGGGATAAGCGGTCACCTGAGCTTACGAGTTGGCCCGATCAGCCACTCTAGCCAGTAGACGAAATCTCTGTGCACGACTTGTTTACTTGACGTGTTTACTTGACGTGATCACTTGACGTGAACCACTTGACTTGTACTTGTCCGTGTTTTACTTGTAAAACTCGTTATCCATGACATACTTGCTACTTGTGCTTCCCTTTACTTGTCACTTCCATACTACACTTGCCATGTCATGCATCATATTATAACTGCTAGGTTGTTAGTGTACCTTCCTTTCAGTTTCCTTGCCCAAGTATTTTTGACTTGCTGACATGCGCCCCTTTACTCTTTTGGGTGACACATGTTAGATCCCGAGCCTGAGTGTGCTGCGGAGGACGTAGTGTTTGCTGACGCTGAGTCAGAGCCCACGTTCGTTGAGGAGTACGAGGACACGGGCGATCAGTCGTAGAGGCTGTTTGTGTTCTTCGTGTTAGACTGTTTTTTTTGTTGTCGGTGCGTGACACCAATACTCTGTTTATGTTTGTCCTTTGTTGGCCTTGTTCTGGGCCTTTAGACTCTTTCTTTTAGCCTGGTGGCTTTTCTGGATGTTGAACTAAATTTTAATTTTGGACAATGCTGAGATTTGAGATTTTATTTCTGTCTCTCTCTCTTGTGTTATTATTGTTGTTCCGTTTGTGGTTACAGGGACCTGCTTATGTTTTATTGACGCTTATCGGGTTTGGGGCTTCACAGCTCCACTCTCGTGCGGACCTTTTCATGTCTCGCCTCCATTTTAGGGAAGCGGGGCGTGACAGTTATCAATGAAGCACCCCAACCCCCCGGATGATCCAAGTTGCAATATGTTGGACTTAGAAGAAGAAAGAGCTGTGGAAGCCATGTCCTGGGAAATTCTTTCAAGGAATCCCCCCGATAGCTTGGGGGACTTAGAAGAACATGTCGACCTGAAGAAGAAAAAAGTTGCTGAGAAAGCGGGTGCGTCACTTACAATGAAAGGAGCCCATGGGGCTCACCGGAGACGAGATCCGAACTTGAAAAGAGTGGCGGTGGATGCCAATATAAGGGAGAAGCCCCCGGATTCCATCAACGAAGGGAGGGTCGTCGAGCAAGTCTTCTTGTCACCGCCGACGACACCAAAGGCCACCAACTCTAAATCTGAAGCGATGCCAATCTTAGGGCATCACCCACGTCCACCATGAAGATCATCTACAGGCATCGAGCAAACGACGTTAAACAAAAGCACTTCATGGGAGGTAACCCATGCTCTAAACTTTTATCTTTGTTTTTGGGATTATTTTTAGTTTTATTTTTCTTATTTTAATAAATAAATCCAGCCGCGGGAACTTCCGTCGAGAGACTTAGGCCATTTGTGAATTTTTGCAGAAAACAAGCCCTCACCCGATCGGGTGATCATTCAACCGATCGGGTGAGACGTATCAGACAATGGCCGTATCTGTTCTCCAGCGAACCGGCCGGGTGAAGCAAGCTGAGACCCGGTGGCTGACCATGTGGGAATGGCTAAAATCTCGGAAAATTTGGTATTTGATCAACCGATCGGTTGATATGAAGCGTAGTCGGGTGACCGACCGGGTGAGCTGTACTGAATTCTCGGGAAAAACTGTGAAGCGGCCAACCGATCGGTTGAGTTCTCAACCGATCGGTTCTCCTGTAGCCTCTTTTCAACAAAGTTTTCGACCTAATAGTCAACCGATCGGGTGAGTTTTCACCCGATCGGTTCGACTTAAACCCGATAAATAACCACCCTCACCCGTTCATTTCCCCCTTCACCCGATTTCAATTTTCCTCGCCGTTTCGACTTCCTCTTCCTCCAATCGACGCCGATCCTCCCTCAACCGACCACAAACCCCCCTAGATCGATCCCTCCACTCACCGTCTCCTTCACTCCATCGATCTCCCTCTCTCCATCTCCTATTTTCACCCCGTCCAAACCCTAATTTCCGCCCAACTCTCCCCTATTTTCGAAATTTGCTGAAAAGAAACGCCGCAGCTTCACACTCCATCCCATTGCACTGCGTTGGGTCGTCTACGAGCAAGGATCTTCATCTCTACAGGGTAACTTCGCTCCTTAGCTCAATTTTATATTTTGCCCTAGAATTTCTATTTGCTCGATTGCATGTGTTAGTGTGCATTCACTACATCTTGCATACACACACACACACCCCCACATGGCCCGGGATCAAGATAAGGGTAAGGGTATCATGCGAGAGGAGGGGTCGTCTCGCAAGAGACGTAAGACCACACGTCCACCACACTCACGCCCTCCTCCGGCACAGCCTGCAAAACCCCAACCCCAACCTATCATCCCAGCTGAGGACCCATTGATGGGCCTGCGTGGCTACAGCTTTAGGAATCAAGAACAAAAAGATTTTTATCATAGACTTAATGCACGGGGGCACCTATCAACCAAACTTGCCCTTGCCCAAATGCTTATCGATCTCGGTGTGTTCACCGAGGTCGAGACTCTCTTCACCAATTTAGGTTGGTTAGCCTTCCTGAACGCCACCGAGGTATCCTACCCCTCCCTCACACTTGAATTTTTATCCTCCCTTGTCTGTGAGGTGGGGTCGATCGTCATTTTTCACGTCCGTAACAAAACCATTCGCACCACCCAGAATACCATTAATGACATCTTTGGTTTCCCCATCCTTGGGGACGACGCTATCCGTCCCTACGGGTATCCCCCGAATTTGACGTCGATCAATTTTGGTTCCGCCTCACCCTACACGCTCACTATCCCCGAGGTAAGGCCAAGGCCTCCTCAATCATTCACCCCATATTCCGTCTGGCCCACCGAATCATTTCCTCCACATTCTTCCCCAGGGATGAGTCAGGTACCGTGACCATCCCTGATCTTTTCATTTTATGGGCCATGACCTTCTCTTTTGTTCGTGGTGATGACGGGATTTCTTTTAGGGCCCCTGTTATTCCCGTCCATGCCGGTGCTTGGCTTGTTCAAAAGCTACTTGAGATTAGCCACGCCGGCAAGGGCAAGCTTTGTTGTGGGGGCTTTATCACTATCATAGCTTCATATCCTCAGTTTAATATTGTCATCCCCCGAGACTTACCTACTGCCGCAGTGTTGGATATGGATGATATGAATACACCCATGAGGGGATGTATGAGGGTACACGGACCTCAGATGTCGCGTGCACGAAAGCGTGCACGGAGGGAACCTTTTCTCGTGTGAAAAGGACCACTCGATAAGTGGAAAAAGCCACTCGATAAGTGGAAAAAGTCAATTTATAAGTGCATAAAGGCACTTGATAAGTGAATGAAGAAGAGGATAAATGAATGTGCTAATATAGGCTAATAAGCTTATATTTAGTTATTTCCTACAATAACTACCCCTAAAGCCTATAAATAGGACCCAAGGGTAAGGCATTCATACTACACTTTCCATGCCATAAGTTTGCAAAAGGCATCTTATGTTCTTCTTCTCCCTTCCATTAAAATCCTCTTCTAAATAGAGATTTAGACGGTGAAACTCTGCTTCGATCCTCCGTGACGAAGTATCGACCGTTGTGGCGAATCCGAGGGCAAAGTTCAGAGATTACGGTGCCGCGTACGCAAACGTAAGTCTCTACTTTATTATTCGATCCTAACGTCGTTGTTTTGACAAGATCCAACATTGGTATCAGAGCCATACGGGTTCGCCCCGGTCTAACCGTCGCCCCGTCGAACCGATGAACGAGGCGTTGTCTTTTTCACGAATGGGTATCCTACCATTATGGATATGGTAGGAACGCTTCATGACGGAGAGAACGCAGCGGTTGTTCTTTTCACGATAGGGTCTTCTGTCATTACGGATATGGCAGGAACTCTTCGTGACGGGAAGAACCGACCGTTCATATCGCCAAGCTCGCATTCTTCATGGATGCTGAGTCTCCATTCAATTGAGAATGGGTGCTCTCTTCATGTGGAGCGTGTAGTTTGCGAACTTTAGAGTATGTTATTTTTTCATTTTGGCACACGGCCATTAGCGAATAACTACTTTCTCGACGAACGGGTGTCTCATCGGAGAAGAAGATGGTGGTTATTCCCATCGGAGAAGATGACGATTTTGGTGCATGGAGGCAATGCATCCCCCCTCCCCATGCGGAGGGGGTTGGCTACGGCCAATAACCACCACGGCCACCCCTCCGACGGGGGTGTGCGGCCAACCCCATGAAAGGGGGTGGTCAGCCATGGCCATATGGGCCATGGCCGGCCATAGCCAAAGGGCCATGGCCAGGCCGAGGCCAGGCCAGGGCCAGGAGGCCCTGGTCGGCCGAGGCCAGAGCCAGGGGCCAGCCTGGCCGGCCCTGGCAGGGGCCAGGGCTGGCGCCCTGGCCTCGGCCCCGGCCAGGGCCAGGCCCTGGCAGAGGCCAGGGCCGGTGCCCTGGCCTCAGGCCAGGGCCTGGCCGGGGGCCAGGGCCGGGCCAGCGGCCTGGCCGGCCCTGGCCTCTGCCAGGGCCACGGTCGGCCCTGGTAGTGGCTAGGGCCAGCGCCCTGGCCGGCCCTGGTCTCTGCCAGGGCCACGGCCGACCCTGGCAGTGGCCAGGGCCAGGCCGAGCCACTGCCAAGGCCACTACCGGCCCTGGCCGAGGCCAGTGCCCGGCCAGTGCCGGTCCTGGCCTCGGCCAGTGCCGGTCCTGGCCTCGGCCAGTGCCGAGCCCCGGTTGACCCAATTTTTGATGGGGGGGCTTACGTGACTGAAAGGGGGTAACTTGCATGACGGTGGCTTGCATGAACAACCCCTATGGGTCCGACGGCAGTACTCTGCGGCAAATTCCCCTGCAGAAGGGGAGCGCTTGGATCCATACGGGAGCCGGCGATGGTGGCTTGCAGAAAAATCCCCTCAGGGGGGATCCGGCCTTGGCACGACAATGGCTCAACCCTGCCAATAGCCAGGGATTGCCGAATATTTCGCTAGTATCATAAGGGTACTAGATCAAAATACACATTTTGAAAAATACGTTTTTCAAAAACGCTTTTCCGCTACAAAGTACTATAAGAGTAATATTATTTGATAAAGTGATGGGGAAATATTGAAAGTTACTCTAGATGGTGATTGGAAACGTAGTGACCTTTCCGATTCTAGAGTAACATCTTCAATATTTTTCGAAAGTAACTTATCAAATTATAAATATCATTCCAAGTGGGAGTTGAAATTAGAACTATCCAAATGGGATATTCTATTATCATTTCAAGTGGGAATTATATTTTAAGAATTTTTAATGCAATGTTTTTGATCAAACCTTCAGTTTTGTGTCTTTTGCAGCATTTTAAAAGTAAAATGTCTTCCGCTTCAAAGAATATCGTCGCTGAGTTAAACAGAGGTGAAAAACTCAACGGCGATAATTACTAACTATGGTCCATTAAAATACAGTACGTTCTGGAGGAGCAAGAAGTGCTCGAAACTCTAAAGAACGTAATGATTGAACCCGAGTTGGGCACTACGGCCCAACACAGACGAGACAAGGAAGCTTTTGATGCTTGGTCTCGGAAGAACAAGATAGCCTGCATTACGTTATTGTCCAGTATGGCAGATGACATAATGCGCATCTTCCGAGAGCATGACCTAGCCATAGACATATGGTCCAAGTTAGAGGAGAAGTTTGGTGGCACATCGGTGTCCAAACTTCGCGCCTTAACTATAAGATTTGATTCATACAAGAAACGTCCAGATCATTCCATGGGGAAACATCTGCGACATATGACGAATCTAATCTCAGAGTTAAAGGATGCAGGTCATGTGCTCACAGATGAGCAACAAATCCAAGCAGTCATACGTTCCATACCAAATGGGTGGGACCAAATAAAGATGCATCTCACTCATAATGAGAGCATCAAGACCTTCAGCGATATTTCCAAGCACCTCGAGTCAGAGGAAGAGCGGCTTGCGGCTGCCAAGCCAAGTGCAGAAGTGCACATGGTTGCTAGTTCCTCACACGGGGGAAAGAAACGTAAAGATCGTTCAAAGACTACTAATGAACGTAATAAGCAACCTGAGTCTACCAAGAAACCCAAACATAAGAGTGGGCACAAGAAATGGCACAAGAAGAAAGACTTGAAGAAGATCAAGTGCTTCAAGTGCAACAAGCTCGGTCACTATGCTCGTTTGTGTACGAGTGGAAGCGACGAGGTAACTTGTAATTATAATAGTTACATATGTGTTTCTAGTTCAATATTTCTTGTGGAATCTAATCCATATTGGATAATTGATTCAGGTGCCACCTACCACATAGCAAGGGACATACGATCCTTCGTGGAGTATCATCGGATACCCCAAGGAACAAAGTGGATTTATGTAGGAAACAACACACGTGTTGAAGTGAAAGGCGTTGGGACTTGCAAGCTAGTCTTGGACAACGGCCGCACTATCTTACTACATGATGTCCTCTTCGCTCCAGATATTCGAAGGAATATTATATCTGTGGTCGTGTTAATGGGTTTTGGTTATAGCTGGTTTTTTCATGATTGTAAAGTGGACTTGTTTTGTAATAATTCCTTAATTGGTACTGGGTATGTATTCAAAGGATTTATTGTATTAAATACAATGTATGACTCTTCATTTTGTAATGAAAATTTTCTTGTTACAAATTCTTCGACTTATGAGTCTGATATAATTTGTTGGCACGCAAGGCTTGGTCACATTGGACCAACACGAATGGATAGACTTGCCAAACGTGGCCTTCTATCCAATGTTTCAAAGGTCGAAATGTCGACTTGCGAACATTGCCTTGTAGGGAAATCTTGTCGCAAGCCGTTTGGAACCGGCACAAGGGCCGAGGTTCCATTACAGCTTATCCATTCGGACATATGTGGTCCGATGAATGTCAAGACAAGACGCGGGAAGTCCTATTTCATCACTTTTATTGATGACTTCACCCGATTCGGACATATCTATTTGATATCCCACAAAAGTGAAGCATTAACCTGCTTTAAAAACTATATGAGTTTAGTGAAAAATCAATTAGATCGCAAGATTAAGGTCTTGCGAACCGATAGGGGTGGTGAATATCAATCAGCAAGTTTTAAGGAACTTTGTGATGAAAAGGGCATAGTTCATCAGGTAACTATGCCTTATACTCCGCAACAAAATGATGTTGCAGAAAGGAGAAATAGGACCTTAATGGAAATGGTCCGTTCAATGATTGCGCAAGCTAACTTGCCAATCACCTTTTGGGGTGATGCATTATTGACGGCCGCTTTCATTTTGAACCGCGTACCCTCGAAATCAGTTAGCTCCACTCCTTATGAGTTGTGGAACCAAAAGTCTCCGGACTTAAACATTTTAAAACCTTGGGGATGTGCATCCTACGCACATATTTCCTTCCATAAGTATGGCAAACTTGGGCCACGGGGAAGGAAATGTATCTTTATACGATACACAGAAAACTCCAAAGGTTATGTTTTCATTGGTCAGGAAGACAATGAAGGTCTAATTGAATTTGAGTTCATATTGGGGTTGGGCAATGGTTAGGATGGAAGCTTTCCCTTCTCTAGACTTGCGGTCAACTTCGCCAAATGCTCCGCCATTTGTTGATTTTGAGTTTGTTGGAGTTGTTGAAATTGTTGAAATTGTTGGCTTTGGGCTTGTTGCACTTGGATGAGTTGTTGCAACGTCTCATTCATGAAGTTCATTTGGGTCTCACTTCCTTCCTCTCTCTTCCTTTGGAAACCACCTCCTTGGTAATTGCTATTGAAATGGGGTGCCTTGTACGGTTGATGAGATTGTTGTGTTGGCCCTTGATGTTGCGGTTGTTGTGGCCTCCAACTCAAGTTTGGATGATTCTTCCAACTTTGGTTATACGTGTTGGAGTTGAAGTTTTGTCCAAACACTTGATTCGCCTCCACATTAGGTTCTCTCAAAACCTCCTTCAATGTTGAAATGGCGGGGCAATTTGATGTATCGTGTCCCGTAGTTTCACAAATGGCACAACTTTGCTCCATGGCTACACTCTTCACCGTCCTCAACTTTATGGCTTGGATCTTCTTTTGCATAGCTTCTAACCGGGCTTTCATAGTGTCATCGGTCCTCAAAGTATGTAAGCCACCACGAGTTGGTTGTGACGAAGAGGAGTCACCTTGATCAAACTCCGAAGTTGTGTCCCAAGTTTGTGCATTCTCCGCCACCATCTCCAAATAATCCCACGCATCATCCGGCTCCTTATCAAAAAAATTCCCCATTGCACATTGTTTCCAAAAATTGCTTTGATGTCGGCAAGAGACCTTCATAGAAGAATCCAATGACACGGCATTTCTCGAATCCGTGGTGTGGACATGAGAGTAGAAGTTCCTTTAGCCTCTCCCAAGTTTGGTAAAATGTCTCATTGTTGCGTTGGGCAAAGCTCATGATTTGCTTCTTCAATCCCTGTGTCCTGTGCAAGGGAAAATATTTCTTTAGAAACTCGGCTTGAAATTGCAACCATGAAGTAATTGAGCGTGGTGGTAAACCGTTAAGCCAATTCTTGGCTTTATCTTTGAGAGAAAACGGAAATAAATTCAAGTATATCGTGTCGGCACTGGTTTTCCCATCAAAACATGTTGAACATACATCTTCAGATTCCTTTATGTGAAGATATGGGTTTTCCCTCTCTAACCCATGAAAAGTGGGTAGGAGTTGAATTACCCCAGGTTTAAAATTAAAGGAGTTTGCATCTGTAGGTAACACAAAGCATGAAGCCGAGCTAGACCTCGTGGGTCTCAAAAGATCCCTTACAGACCTAGGGACTTCGGCTTGAGAATTAGTGTCATGGTTACTAGTATTATCATTGTTCATGTTGTCTTCCTCCATGACGTGTGTGCGTGATAATTTATGTGTTCGAGGTGTTCGAAGCCACATAAACTAACCAAGCAATCGATGGTATGCAAAAACAAACAAAGTGAAAATTATATACGAATATGTACGAAAAGATGATATAGTCACAAAGTAAATCTAAAAGTAATGTAATTGTCGATGGTAAAACCGTTGTCCCCGGCAACGGCACCAAAAACTTGGCGTGAACAAAAGATTGCACGTGTTAACTCCCAAGTGTAGGAGGTCGCCAAGTAGTAATATTCCTAGTGATCCTAGGGTCGAACACGGGGACAACTTGTTTACTACCAACAATGGTCACAATTAGCTTAAACGATGTGAGAAATACCATCCTTTGGGGTGAGGATTGGTTGGGCAAATTTTTAAGGCAAACTACCGTTAAGCACGCAAACAACGAAAAATGCGAGAAAGCAAGCAAAGATGAGAAGTGTGAGTGTTCATGGTTTCATGGTGTAGTCGGGCTTATAAATTCATTTCAAATAACTACGATCCCTCATCCGACTAAGGAGAGAGCGATCGGATAATTTGGCATTTCATCGAACACATTGGGTGCGAAAAGTAATGAATGAAACATATGAGAAAAAATCAACAATGAGCACAATAGAGAGGGTCCACTAGGATGAGCCTCTCTTTGGATTTCCCACTAGGGTTCCAATAGACAAACCTAACTCAATGTTTCATCCACATAGAAGAGGTTAAAATCAAGCTAGAAATGAAATATATAAGCCCAACATACATCCATCCACCATAAACACACACAAGATGATTAGCCACTCATGATAAACAAAGTCAACATCTTTGATTTCAAAATCAACATCCAATAGTTTTTACAAGTAGCAAAGATCAACAAGAGAAAGGGAAAATATAAGCTTGAAGGCAAAGAAACCCCCTTGTGAGGAGATCCCAAGCTTCCTCGTTGATCTTATCCCTTGAGCTTCACCCCTTCTCCAAGATCTCCCAAGCCCTAGATGTTGTCTTTTGAGCCAAAGCAATATCAAGAACCCCAAAACCATGCTAAAAAATAGAGAGTGAAACCGAGCTGCTCCCTGGCATTTTTCGCACTCAGCAATTTACGCAAATGGGGCCGGGTCAGAGACCCGGCCCGCGTCACCCCCAGCGCCCAAAATTGAGGCGGCCTGCTTCAAAAAATTGGGGGCATGTGGGGAGCACGTGCCCCCGCGTTCCTGTTCCCCCGCTCGCAAGCGAGCGGGGTCTTTCAGCCTGGCGGGCCGGCCCGCTGGGAATTTAATTTTTTTAAATGTTTTTTAATTACAAAGTAGCAGCGGCCCGCTCAGGAGAGGGGGCCGCGGGCTTGGGCCGGGGTTTTTGGTTTCTTTGTTTTTCTTTTTTTTTGTTTTTCTGTTTAATAAAATTCCAGATTGTCCTCCATGGCTTGTAAAATCACCAAAAATACCTCCAAGCTCCAAAAAATCCTTGAAAAATTCCAGAAAATCTGAAAAAATTTCAGGAGTACCTGAAAAATAAGACGAGCTAATATTAGTCCATAGAAATCGTATTTTATGTATAAAAAGTGATTAGGCGTTAATAATCCATGATATCACGAAAACGCATGGATCAACGCCAAAATTAACATGATATACACATAAAATACCCAGAAATGGGGGGATAAGCAATTTAAACCCCGAATCAGTCATAGCTTCTCCTCCTTGCTTCCTCGTCGATTCTATCGAACTTCCTCTTCTTTCGCTCATCCTCTAACGCTGCTAGCTCTTCGATAGGGCCATGGGCGACGCTCCGGTATGCGTGCGAGTCCCTTCATCTCATTAATGCTCCAAATCGCTCCATATTTCCTGAAATTAGACAAAAACAAGAAATAGTGAAAAGCAACGCGATATCGTCAAATAATTGTGAAAAACGCGATATGGGCGATCAAAATGATATGCAAACATGCAAAAAAGGTGTAAAATATGGACCGATCAGCCCCAGCCCAATAGCTTAAGAGTACATTAGCGAGGATGGGCTATTACTTCGTCAAAGGAACAATTCATCCGCCCATTGGGGACCCGCTGATTACTTGGGATTGGTTAATGTGGGCCGAGTAAATGAGCATCATTTATCAACAATTCCGGAGAAGATCCCGCCATCATAAATGAGGAGCCGGTGTACATTAATAATAACGTAAATCATCAACTATAAATAGGGGAGACGACCCCAGAATAAGAGTTCAGACTCCAGAGGTACGAAACACTGGATACTCTAACAAAAATTTATTTGCTTCCACTCTTAAATTTCTTCATCCACATGCTTGAGGTGGCTGACCCGGGACAATCCCCCATAGGTCGATCTTGACAAACCCCAAGTCTATCGTAAGTCGATACTAACTTATGCATCGGATGAGATTTGGGCCGAAACCCAAATCCGACCCCCTTAACAACTATCTGTAGTGCAGGTTATTCGAGGCTCGACTCAGCAGTAGGGCCGAACGGTCATAGCGTTCGACCATGAGATAGATCGAACTCCGGCCCAGCGTTCTTAGCTCCGCCTTCCTCGACCCCGGTTCTTCCAACTGAGGGTCACACATCACTAGCTGACGAGGCTCCGCCTCGATAGAGGTGTCCACATCAGTTCCATTTACAGTTGACTGGAACCCATCCGTTAACACTGGTTTTTCTGGGGATTACAACGCTGAATGTTAGTTGTGAGCCCATCCCTTTTCTCTACATTCTCTCGGGCAAATAGCATCGCGAGTTGTATTTTTTTAAAATTTTTTAAGGCACAGCACTGTTTAAGTGAACAGTGCTTCCGAGATTTTTTTAGTATTTCTATTGGAACACCGTTCACTTCTCTAGTGAACAATGTTTAATTAAGTAAAATTTAGTAATTATATAATTAACTAAAAATTAATTAGTTTAATAATAAATTTAGTTTAAAAATAATTAGTTTAAACAAAATTAGATTTAGATATTTTTATTAATATTTATAATTTCCATTAAATAAAATAATAATTAAAATTACCATTTATAATAATAAAATAATTAAATTAGGATAATTAAAAGTAATTAGTTATTATTTCAAAACCATGTACCCCACATTAAACATTTTCATAAAACTTTAAAGCCTAAAGAAACATAAGAAAGTTTCGTAGGACTCACAACAAAATCTTAAGCCCACTTTTCACATCACTTGCAAGCCCAAAGAAACACAAAACTTTACTTTTATCAATCCAATCCAAGAGACACAACAAACTCTCAAATCCACTTTTTACTTCACTTCAAGCTCCAAAGAAACACAAACATTTACTTTTAGTGCATATTCTAAGCTTGGAAAGTGGGTGAGAAAGTGGGGTTTGGGCACTGTTCACCCCACTATTCACTCAATGTAGCCCACTTTCCTTCGTCACTTTCTCGTGTCCTGTTCCAAAAGTTGAGAATATTTCGGAGAAAACACTCTGACATGGCACTGAGGTTGTGGCAAACTTTTCGCTCTCAAAATCCCCGCAAATCTCGCGGATTACAGCTTTAGAAAGTTAAGAACGTTGTGCAGGCCCCACCACATGTTCTATCTCTCCTTTCACTCTCGGCGGATCGCATCTTCCCATTTCCTTTTTTAATTTTTTATTTAGACGGAGCACTGTGCACTGAGAAAAGCACAGTGCTCAGTCTTTTTTTGTCAGCATTCAAATTAATTAGTTTTGTTATCTAACCATTTATAAACTAATCAAATTAATTTGTTTTTTTGACATCACAGTGCTCGCGTCCACTAAACATTTAAATGGTTTTGTTAATTAATTAGTTTAGTTTAGTTAATAGCTAATTAATTATTAAATGTGTTCATGCACACAGTGCACAGAGCTAAAAAGTCACATACGAAGAGGATGCGGTGAACGTACGGAACCGAAAAGGAGTGAGAAACGTGGATGTACGTGATGGTATCATCGATTGAAAAAAAATGCAAAGTCATGTGGTTAAAATGCAAAAAACCATGGGATGGCAAACATGTAATTAAGTGGGTGTTTTTTTTTGGGTTTTTGGGGTGAATGGCAAACATGCAAATAAGTGAGGTTTGTGGGTTTTTTTGGGATGGCAAACATGTGAATAAGTGGCTTGGGGGTGAGTTTTTGGGTGAGGTGGAGCGTGAGGTGGTGGTGGGTGAGTTGGGGTGTGTGGCTCACCTTTGTCCTAATCATATTTAGTCCTCCACCTTGGAGAACTTCACCAATTGTAATATAGATTAATTAGTTAATAGTTAATTAATTAGTTTAATTAATTATTAAATGGTTGGTCGAATGATTATAATTAAATATGTTAGTTTAATAATAAGGTGCCCCACATAACATTCTTCATCCAACTTTCCAAACAACTTTCCAAACAATTGGAACACAAGAAAGTTGTGTGGACTCCACAAAACTTTTCTTAAAATAGCTTTTCTATGTACTTTCCAACATTTCAAACACAAAACCAAACTATCCACCCTTCAATATTCCACACCGCCTCACTTTTCCCTGCTTGGATTAAATCCTTAATCTTTTCTCTTTTACTCCGTGGAAGCATTTAATTCTAAGAAAATTTTCTCTGCGATGGTGTTTGAGACTCCCCTTAGGGCTTGTTTCTTTGGATGAAAGTGGATTGGGATTTACTATTGTGAATAGTAAATCCATGGTGGATTCCTGAGGAGAAAGAAATAGAGTTTTGTGTTTCTTTTGGTGGAAAGTAGGTGGGAAAGTTGGTTTGGGATTTGTTTGTTGGGCCCATAGTAAAGTTTTGTGTTTCTTTGTGTTAAAGTGTGTTTGGGATTGTTGGATGAGGAATGTTGGGATTTGGTTATGGTGTTATGAGGTGAGAATAACCCCATATGGAAATATGAAGTAGAAAAATCAACTAAACTAATAACTATTAGTTAACTAAATATTAACTATTAAGTAAATATCTATTAAATACGCATAATTAAATCACGCGTATCAAAAATAAATATTAAAATACCGAATTTAATAAAAAAAAGAATTAATTAATTTCATTTCTGGGCTATTAAATATAAACGAAGGCGATACCCACAAAGCAAGCACCCGAACAACTTATCCCTTGCATTTCCAACATTCATAAATTGTAAAAAGTACAACTGATTTGCTGAGACAGCTTACAACAAAAATCACAATCCTATTTAACATAACACATGAACCCATCATTTACAAAATACATATAGTATCCATAATACAGTCTCAGTGTGCATAACAAACATCCAAAAAATATAAAGTGTTACCATGTACCCAACCTAACATCAACCACTCTTGTTTATAATCAACAATAACACAACTAACATCAAACCTAGGAGCGTAAACATAACCAACTTCACGGTGTCTATTCTCACCGTGGTCCGCTCAAATCGCCCGACGAGCGTGGCCAACCGACCCTCTATCTCTAAAAGCCTCCGATCAGAAAACGATGTGGAAGAGGGAGCATTGGGGGGTCCTCTTTCAATCTCATCCAGCAACTGCAGTATCACATATGTGGACCAGTCCGAGTGTGGTAGATCCTTCCATTCGTAGAACTTGCATCTATTCACGCGGGATGGACAGCTCCAAAAGTGCCTGCCGGGATTTTTTCGGGTCCATGATGTCCGCCTGGCAACCCTGAGCCCACAGTAGCAAAACTTGCAGTCATCATCATCAGCCGCCAAATCACCGCCTGCAGCAAATCTGGGTCTGGATTGAATAGAAGAGCTGGAACCGGTGCTCATTTTAACCTTGCAAGAAATAAAAAATATTAGCGTGAATAATGATTTAAAGAGATATAACAATGAGATGAAAAGGGGGGAAGCAGCGTACCTACAGACAGTTACAACACCCTCGAAAGATGACATCATCTGGCTTAAATCATAAGTAAAAGATAAAAGGAAATACCGTAACAAAGAGAACGCAAAAACCGAAACGAAACAAAGCTAAAGCATGAATAAAGAAGAGGTGGCATCATCATCGGTATATATATGTTCATCATCTTCGGGCTGAAACATATGTGAATGGCTCATAGGGTCAGTTTTTGGTTCCTGGCTCATTGTTGGTGTTTGTGTGTATGTTATACATAAGCCCTCAGGAAGAAAGTTAATTTTTCATTAAATCATGGTGGACATACGCAGTTGCTCCATCACATCTCTCCCCCTCATTGGTAATGGAACCATCAAGCCTATAACCACCTATTTTTTCATAACCTCGTGACAAGGGGATCAGCTACTTATCTTCATCATTGGGCTAGGATCAGCCACTGTGCAAAGCCACAACAAAAATTGAAACTGGGTAAAAATCACATATGTATCTCACTGTGCACAGCTGCACCAATGTGCAATGACCCAAAAAAATTGAAACTGGGTACAAATCACATATGTATCTCAAAGTGCACAGCTGCACCAATGTGCAATGACCCAACAAAAATTGAAATTGATTAAAAATCACATAAGTATCTCACTGTGCACAGCTGCACCAATGTGCAATGACCCAAAAAAAATTTGAAACTGGGTAAAAATCACATTTGTATCTCACTGTGCACAGCTGCACCAAAGTGCAATGACCCAAAAAAATTGAAACTGGGTACAAATCACATATGTATCTCAAAGTTCACAGCTGCACCAATGTGCAATGACGCAACAAAAATTGAAACGGGGTAAAAATCACTTATGTAACTCAAAGTGCACAGCTTCACCAATGTGCAATGACCCAACAAAAATTGAAACTGGGCAAAAATCACAGAGGTATCTCACAGTGCACAGCTGCACCAATGTGCTATGACCCAACAAAAATTGAAACTTGGCAAAAATCACATATGTATCTCAAAGTGCACTGCTGCAGCAATGTGCAATGACCCACCAAAATTGAAATTGAATAAAAATCACATATGTATCTCAAAGTGCACAGCTGCACCAATGTGCAATTACCCAACAAAAATTGAAACTGGGCAAAAAGCATTGATGTATCTCAAAGTGCACAGCTGCACAAATGTGCTATGACCCAACAAAAATTGAAACTGGGTCAAAATCACATAAGTATCTCACTGTGCTCAGCTGCACCAATGTGCATTGACCCAAAAAAAAATTAAATTGATTAAAACATCACATATGTATCTCAAAGTGCACAGCTGCACCAATGTGCAATGACCCAACAAAAATTGAAACTGGGCAAAATTCACATATGTATCTCAAAGTGCACAGCTGCACCAATGTACAATGACCCAAAAAAATTGAAACAGGGTACAAATCACATATGTCTCTCACTGTGCACAGCTGCACCAATGTGCAATGACCCAAAAAAATTGAAACTGGGTAAAAATCCCATATGTATCTCACTGTGCACAGCTGCACCAATGTGCAATGACCCAAAAAATTGAAACTGGGTTAAAATCATTTATGTAACTCAAAGTGCACAGCTGCACCAATGTGCAATGACCCAACAAAAAATTGAAACTGGGCAAAAATCACATATGTATCTCACAGTGCATAGCTGCACCAATGTGCAATGACCCAACAAAAATTGAAACTGGGCAAAAATCACATATGTATCTCAAAGTGCACTGCTGCAGCAATGTGCAATGACCCAACAAAAATTGAAATTGAATAAAAATCACATATGTATCTCCAAGTGCACAGCTGCACCAATGTGCAATGACCCAACAAAAATTGAAATTGATTAAAAATCACATATGTATCTCAAAGTGCACAGCTGCACCAATGTGCAATGACCCAACAAAAATTAAAATTGATTAAAAATCACATATGTATCTCAAAGTGCACAGCTGCACCAATGTGCAATGACCCAACAAAAATTGAAATTGATTAAAAATCACATATGTATCTCAAAGTGCACAGCTGCACCAATGTGCAATGACCCAACAAAAATTGAAACTGGGCAAAAATCACAGATGTATCTCACAGTGCACAGCTGCACCAATGTGCAATGACCCAACAAAAATTGAAACTGGGCAAAAATCACTTATGTATCTCAAAGTGCACAGCTGCACCCATGTGCAATGAGCAAACAAAAAATGAAACTGGGCAAAAATCACATATGTTTCTAAGCCCTCAGGTTCACATGTTTTTAAGCATTCATTATGTATTAGGCGGTTGCTCATTATGAATGAACCTTCACACCTCATACAACTTTTTCTTCTTAACCGAGGGACAAAGTGATCAATATATGTTCTTCATCATAGGGCTGATACATATGTGATTTTTTTCCCAGTTTCAATTTTTTTTGGGTCATTGCACATTGGTGCTGCTGTGCACATTGAGAAACAAATGTGATTTATAAGCCCTCAGGAAGAAAGTTAAGTTATCAATAAATCATGGTGGTCATAAGCAGTTGCTCCATCACATATCACACACGCAGAGATAGTGGAACCATCAAGCCTATATCCACATATTTTTCCATATCCAAGGGACAAATGGATCATGTAACTATCGTCATCATTGGGCTATAGGGAAACATCTACAAGGAGCCATAAACCAAAACTGAAAATAGGAGCCATCCACTTATGTTTCATATTATCACAACCTGCACCAAGGAGAAAATATACCAAAATCTGAACCAAGCAGCCAAATAATCAAAAGTGAGACATGAACCAAAAAATTGAACCATAGAGCAATGCAAATATGTTTCATATCAAGACACCCAGCATAAAGGAGACATGCCCCATACCCTGCACCCATTAGCCTACACCACATGTATCACATTAACACACAAACATCATCTAGGAGACATGCCACAAAAAATGCAGCAATGAGACATGCCAATATGTTTCATACTTACCCATACAAAACATCCCCAACCCCAACGACCACTAATCCCCACTCAACCAAAATACCTTATGGCCCACCCATACTCATATCTTTCTGACGCCATCTCCGCTTCCATAACCAGCGTCCCGCAAGTCCCTTTCCATTTCTGCCACTAAATCTTCAAGGATAAGCTTTCGACTCGGATGTGGCACGGTCAAAAATTGACGCCCTGCCAGCTCATTCATGCTAAGATCTTTAAACAACTTCAACAGGAGGTGGTGAGGGTACTCCGTAAACGCGTACACACTATGTGCAAGAGTTTCAGTCCAGTGGGGCTGGGAGTGTGCACTCCGTATAGCCTCAACGACCTCTTTCACGTTGCAGGCAATATCCCGCATTACATCAGGGTCTTCCCTCACAGCGCGTCGCCGCTGTTTCTTCTTCCCCAGTGATGGTGGGGTAGCATTTCTTGTCCCCCCATGTGGACACTCTCCTGTCGACGCCTGCGTGGGTATGTCCTCAGGGACATGGTGGGGTGGAGTACGAATATGTGTAGGATCAGGCGTGACGGGCTCACCTTCCCCTCCAGAAAATGGGCCTGTAAAGCTATCGTACAAGGAACAGGACATATCCCCCCGTGCAGCGTTATCCCCAATGATGACAACCAGATCTTCAAACCATGGTATCGGATGGTTCACATATGCACGCTTCTGAGGGGTTGCCTGAACGATTAGCAAAGCATATATGAATATACCATTCATATCTATAATTTATGTACTAGCACCTAGCCGATGTAGAAGATAGAAGTATTTACCGTCGCCCACGTGTCATAAGTTTCCGGATCCAGATGAATCATCTTCTTCTCAACATCCCAGCCCGCCCCGCTCATTTCCATGCACTCGTAAACATCCTTGAGACGTGTCTTCAATGATTTCATGTGGTTTTTCACATTACCACTTGTGAACGACGTCCCATGAGATTTATTGATTTCTGCTGCCGCGGCATTGAAGGCGGCCCCTTTAAAGGTCTTATCGACCTTAAGGCCCTGCCGTGCAAGTTCTACTAGCAATGGAATAAGGGTGGCATCGTGCTCGGGCCTCCATAGTTTGTTATGTTGTGAAGAAGAGGAAGGTTGCTTCAGCTTTTTGCTTGGACTTGATACAGACCCCTCGGCATCCTCACTACGCCGGCTCAACTTCCTCGAGGAGTCACTGCCGGGAGTTCTTTCATTGCCACTTGGTGGCGTTGGCATCGCGAATGCACCATGAGAGGAGGGGGGGGGTCTGAAATTGGGTATGTCTTGTTGGATATGGAAGACGTTTGTACACCCTTGTAGGGGATGTACGAGGGAATACGGACCTCGAACGTCGCGTACACGAAGTCGTGTGCAAAGGGAATCTGTTCCCTTGCGGAGAGGATCTCTGGATGAGTGGGAAAGTCGCATTATATATGCATAAGTGCATGCGACATATGGCTAATAAAGGGGGAATATCTTAAGCTTATGTTGTACCATGCATATGGTACAACTTAAGCTTATAATGTGCCATGTATCATGGTACACCTTAATTAAGTTGTTCCAAAGGAACAACTTACCCTAAAATAACTACCTTGGGGGCTATAAATAAGACCCAAGGGTAAGCCATTTCTTACACCTTTTGCATGAAATTCATGCATGCAACTTCATCATAGCGAAGCTCTGCAGAAATCCTGTCTCTTCCTCTATCCAAGTTCTTAATCTAAAGTAGAGATTTAGATTGTGGATTTAGTAGCCTTACTCCGTTCGTGAGAAGACTCGATCCGTCATGGCGAATCCGAAAGGCGAAGTTCGTAGACTACCGTGCCGCATACGCAAGCGTAAGTCTAAACTTCATATTATCGATCCTAACTCTGTTTTGGACAGGATCCCATATTGGTATCGGAGCCATATGGGTTCGCCCCGGTCAAACCACCGCCCCGTCGAAGCTATGAACGAGTCGTTGTCTTTTTCACGAATGGGTCTCCTACTATTACGGATATAGTAGGAACGCTTCGTGACGGAGAGAACGCAGCGGTTGTTCTTTTCACGTTAGGGTCTCCTATCATTACGGATATGGTAGGAACCCTCCGTGACGGGAAGAACCGACCGTTCACGTAGTATGTTATTTTTCATTTTTGGCACACGGCCATTAGGAAATAACTAATTTCTCGACGAACGGGTGCTTCATCGACGAACGAGTGCTTCATCGAGGAAGATGATGGTAGTTATTTCCATCGGGTAAGAGGAATTTGGTGCATGTGCACCATGGCCAAATGGGCTATGAAGTCTATGCACCCCCCCTTCACTTGCGGAGGGGGTTGGCTACGGCCAATAACCACCGATGACCACCCCATCAAGGGGGAGGAATGTGTGCGGTAACCCCATTCAAAGGGGGTGGCTGGCCATGGCCAAAGGGGCCATGGCCGGCCAATGCCAAATGGCCTTGGCCATGACCGTCCATGGCCAAGCCAAGGCCGGCCATGGCCAGGCCGGCAGTGGCCGGCCAAGGCCAGGCCGGCAATGGCCGGCCTTGGCCAAGGCCTGCCGGCCTGGCCGGCCCTGGTAGAGGCCAGGGCCAGGCGGCCCTGGCAGAGGCCAGGGCCGGCCAGGCGGCCCTGGCAGAGGCCAGGGCCGGCGCCCTGGCCACTGCCAGGGCCTGGCCCTGGCCTCGGCCAGGGCAAAGGCCCTGGC